>JACEFZ010004090.1:0-15189 GCA_014155875.1 Cepaea nemoralis
TCGAAAAAATTATTTTGTTGGGTTTAATATTTTTAAATATACAAATTAAATTTTCCCCCTTCAGACAAACCTTTTTGGATTACTTTAAATTTTATTTATTTAATTGGTATAATCCCTTTTATGTTATCTAACCTAATTGGCATATCACTCCCTTATTATGTTATCTATACCTAATTGGTATATCACTCCCTTATTATGTTATCTATACTTAATTGGTATATCACTTCCATGTTATGTTCTCTATACCTAATTGGTATATCACTGCCTTGTTATGTTATCTATACCTAATTGGTAAATCACTGCCTTGTTATGTTATCTGTACCTAATTGGTATATCATTGCCTTGTTATGTTATCTATTCCTAATTGGTAAATCACTGCCTTGTTATGTTATCTGTACCTAATTGGTATATCACTGCCTTGTTATGTTATCTATTCCTAATTGGTAAATCACTGCCTTGTTATGTTATCTACACCTAATTGGTATATCACTTCCATGGTATGTTATCTATATCTAATTGATATATCACTTCCATGTTATGTTATCTATACCTAATTGGTATATCACTGCCTTGTTATGTTATCTGTACCTAATTGGTATATCACTGCCTTGTTATGTTATCTATTCCTAATTGGTAAATCACTGCCTTGTTATGTTATCTGTACCTAATTGGTATATCACTTCCATGTTATGTTATCTATATCTAATTGATATATCACTTCCATGTTATGCTAACCATACATACAGTATCAGTAAATCACTTTAATTTTGTTACCCATATTGTATTCGTATCTCTCTTGTGCCCTTATCTATTATTGGAGCATAGACTATCAACCAACTCCTACCAAGCCCTGAGACGTATTTGATATATGGTGCTAACCCCATATTATTTTAGACCAAAAGACACTTACTAACCAAGCTGAATAGTGCATAAATGGCTTTGAATATAAATGTTATGGACAGGTCCTAAGAGTATCTTGGATGCAGAAAAGAACAAATGCATTCATACCATGAAACAAAGAAAATTGAAATATTTTGATCACTTGAAACGTCATGAAAGCATGGAGAGAAAAATAATGGAGCGGTATATGCCCAGGACGAGATGAAGAGGAAGGCCAAAGAGAAGATGGGTGTAGGATGTGGCAGATGATCTCCGAATGGGTGTATTGGACACGGGACATCTTGCTTATGACTGAGAAGTTTTCTGGACAGTTGTTATGGGAGCATCCGGGAAGGTTAACCTGGTCAACAAACTACGCACAACGCAATTACATCTGAAAAAATACTCCGGATGAACGCAGAAGAAGAAGAAGTTATGGGAGCGAGATCCTACAAAGGACATGCTACTTAATGAATGCATGAATTGGCACTTGAGTGGCAGCATAATTAATAGCATCCTGGTAATGTGTTGGTACCCATTTAGGCTGGTTGACCCATTGGCCTGATTTGTAAAATGAATTTTGCCTGGATGCAAATTTGAACCAATGACCACTGGGGCAACAGGCAAGCATGCTAGCTACTATGCTACCATGGCTGCATCATAATTATAATTGCAATTAAAGATTGGTTGTTTTGGATACTATTTCTAGACTCTGAGTGATGAAGAGCATGAGGTTAAGGGAGAGCACAACAACGACTATGATCACGATGCTTTTCTTGGTCATGATGACGCAGAGACGTTTGACCAGTTGTCTCCCGAAGAAAGTAAATCTCGACTGGCGTAAGTATCATCATAAATATGAAGATCTTGTCAGAAATGTATAAATGTCATCTTCTTCTTTTGTTTGCTTGAAATTTGTCTGTAACTGCAATGTTGTCTCTTGTATGAATTTAACTATCTTTTTTAGTTCATTCAGTGGTCCATAGAGTTTATCCTCCACTGTTGTTTCTTTAGGCCAGAAGGAGTGCTTAGATATGTCGTATTTTGGGCAGTATTGGAGTATGTTAATTTTTTTTGGGGGGGGGGGGGGGGGCTTTGACCTCAAGCACAGTCCATGCACTCTATTTATAGTAGTGATGGACTGAATTTTGCTTGTGGATTAGCTTTCTTTATTAACAATGTCCCTTGCCATCAGGTGAACCCACTCCGTCTTCAGAGGTACTTGTAATTTACGCTCCCAAGTCAAGGACGACAGGTCAACATTTTAGTTCAGCTGTCCGGTGTAGGGGTTGAACCGCTAACCTCGGCATCAGCACACTGGATGTTTAAGAACACGCGTTCTTACCCAATCGGCCATGCGGACCTGCGGAGTATGTTATCTACCCTCTGCAGTGCCAATCCACATGTGCACATGGCTGATTCGCTAATCTTGAATTTTGTATATATGTAGTTGTGTCTTGTTCTGAGGTGCAGAGTAATGATTTTCTCTGGTCTGTCCAGTAGGTGGTAGTCATCCTGAGCAGGTTTTGGTGGTTTTCTGAGTGTTTTGATCATTCTTTTCTTTTGGTTGTATGTAATGGGTACATCAGGTTGTTCTTCTATTTGGATTCTGAAATAAGTAGCACATTCCCCCTCATTAATCTCATTTTGTCACCTTTCTGTTCTTCTCATCCCATTCTTTTGCCTTCATGTAGTCACTTTAGTGTCTTTCCTGTGTTTATATGTTGTGTTTTGTGTATGTATTTGTTTGTTGATGAAGGCTATTTGCTGCAAAGCCCTATGTTTTCCGTAATTATGTTCTGTAAAGCTGCATAACTTTGTGTTATTTTATACCATTGATATCAATGAGAACTGGCTCATAACCGGCGTCATGTCGCAGAAACTGAAATGGTTTGCTCATATTAAATACGAACAGGTCAAATATTACATAGCAGTAATGGAATGCGTGGTCTTTGGAAGAAGAAACAGAGATTGATAAAGACAATAGCGGACACAAGACAGTAAAAAAAAACTTGGGTATGAAAATGAATGAGACATGAGAACTGGTGGAGGATCAAGAATCTTTCCGGCAATATGTGTGAAATTGGAGTGAAAGTAACTGTTTAAAATACAGTGAGTTAAAGTAATCACCGTTTAAAATAGAATGATTTAAAGAAATTACTGTTTAGGATATCATGTTTTGAAGTAATTATTCTTTATGATAGAATTAATTAAGGTAACCACTGTATAGGTTAGAATGAAGTAAAGTAACCACAGTTTAGGTTAGAATGAGTTAAGGTAACCACTGTTTAGGTTAGAATGAATTAAAGTAACCACAGTTTAGGTTAGAATGAGTTAAGTTAACCACTGTTTAGGTTAGAATGAATTAAAGTAACCACAGTTTAGGTTAGAATGAGTTAAGGTAACCACTGTTTAGGTTAGAATGAGTTAAAGTAACTGCTGGTTAAGATAGAACTGCTGCCTGCTGTTGAAAGTGTTACTCTTATATGTTTTTCCTCCATGTTTAAAATAGCAAAATTGTTGACAAAATTGACAAGAACAAGGATGGGGAAGTCACGAAGGAGGAGCTGAAGGAGCGGATTGATGAAGTCCAGCGCCAATACATCACCACAGACACAGAACGCATGTGGCGCGACCATGACGCAGGCAGCGACAACACTTTGAGCTGGGATTCCTACCAGAAACGGACCTTTGGATACAGTGATGGTAAAATGTTGTCTTGTTTAAATCATATATTACAGCGTCTGGCATTTAAACAGTTGAGTTAGAATTATAATTATGAGACATCAAGTGGTACATTTATGCTTGTATAGTGCATAAAGATGGACAATAAATGAACAATGAGAGGGTACAATTGAAGCTTTCAATGTATGGTACAGTGATGGTAAAATGTGTTCTCGTTTAAATCATATATCTTTCAGCTTTTGGCATTTAAATAGTTAAGTTACAAATTAAAACTATGAGAGATCAAGTGCTACGATTGTGTAAACATGGACATGGACAATGAATTAACAGTGAGAGGGGGAGGCCTGCATTGTCAAATGGATAAGAGAGCTCACTCTTAAACTTCTGGTGTGCTGATGGCAACATAGCAAGTTCAACCCCTATATCGGTCAGTAGGACTAAAATGTTGATTTGGGGATATAAATTACAAGTACCTTCAAAGTTAGAGTGGGTTCGCCTGACTGTGAGGGACACTGGTAATAGGGAAAGGCTAGTCCCCAATAGCTAGGATACGGTTCAAAGTAAGCATAAGACATTTTGATCAATAGGTGGTTTCATTTTCATAAAACAGGACTATTATGCAGAAAGAACTATTGGATCAGAAAGAGGCCCCGGGGTCAAAAGAGTCACAGCGTCATACAAGTAGCTAGATATACAAATGAGCGGGCACCAAGGCCCCCCCCAAAAAAGAAATAGAAAGTAACATGATGCCATGTTGAGATCAAAATAACAGGGGCCCCCCCCCCCCCCCCCAACAAAAAACACTAGAGATAGGACAATGTATGCTGTTTGAAATCAAAATAAAAACGAGGGCCCCCCCCAATAAAAACAAGTACACTAGAAGTAGTAGCACATGTATGGTCTATGTTTGAGATCAAAATAAGCGAGGGCCCCCCCCCCCCCCCCCCCAATAAAAAACAAGTACACTAGAAGTAGTAGCACATGTATGGTCTATGTTTGAGATCAAAATAAGCGAGGCGCCCCCCCCCCCCCCCCCCCAATAAAAAACAAGTACACTAGAAGTAGTAGCACATGTATGGTCTATGTTTGAGATCAAAATAAGCGAGGCGCCCCCCCCCCCCCCCCCCAATAAAAAACAAGTACACTAGAAGTAGTAGCACATGTATGGTCTATGTTTGAGATCAAAATAAGCGAGGCGCCCCCCCCCCCCCCCCCCAATAAAAAACAAGTACACTAGAAGTAGTAGCACATGTATGGTCTATGTTTGAGATCAAAATAAGCGAGGCGCCCCCCCCCCCCCCCCCCCCCAATAAAAAACAAGTACACTAGAAGTAGTAGCACATGTATGGTCTATGTTTGAGATCAAAATAAGCGAGGCGCCCCCCCCCCCCCCCCCCAATAAAAAACAAGTACACTAGAAGTAGTAGCACATGTATGGTCTATGTTTGAGATCAAAATAAGCGAGGGCCCCCCCCCCCCCCCCCCCCAATAAAAAACAAGTACACTAGAAGTAGTAGCACATGTATGGTCTATGTTTGAGATCAAAATAAGCGAGGGCGCCCCCCCCCCCCCCCCCCAATAAAAAACAAGTACACTAGAAGTAGTAGCACATGTATGGTCTATGTTTGAGATCAAAATAAGCGAGGCGCCACCCCCCCCCCCCCCCAATAAAAAACAAGTACACTAGAAGTAGTAGCACATGTATGGTCTATGTTTGAGATCAAAATAAGCGAGGCGCCCCCCCCCCCCCCCCCAATAAAAAACAAGTACACTAGAAGTAGTAGCACATGTATGGTCTATGTTTGAGATCAAAATAAGCGAGGGCCCCCCCCCCCCCCCCCCCCAATAAAAAACAAGTACACTAGAAGTAGTAGCACATGTATGGTCTATGTTTGAGATCAAAATAAGCGAGGCGCCCCCCCCCCCCCCCCCCCCCAATAAAAAACAAGTACACTAGAAGTAGTAGCACATGTATGGTCTATGTTTGAGATCAAAATAAGCGAGGGCGCCCCCCCCCCCCCCCCCCAATAAAAAACAAGTACACTAGAAGTAGTAGCACATGTATGGTCTATGTTGAGATCAAAATAAGCGAGGGGGCCCCCCCCCCCAATAAAAAACAAGTACACTAGAAGTAGTAGCACATGTATGGTCTATGTTTGAGATCAAATAAGCGAGGGGCCCCCCCCCCCTCCCCCCAATAAAAAACAAGTACACTAGAAGTAGTAGCACATGTATGGTCTTATGTTTGAGATCAAAATAAGCGAGGCCCCCCCCCCCCCCCCCCCCCCCCCCCCCAATAAAAAAACAAGTAATAGAGTAGTTAGAGTGACTAGGCTTTCGTAAGCAATTATGCAACTTTGACCTTGTATCTGTCTGATGAACTTTGACCTTGTATCTGTCTGATGCTAGAACCTGTTGAAGGCTCCCCAACATTTGAGTATGCTACCATGATTAAGAGAGATAAAAGAAGGTGGCAGAATGCAGATAAGAACGGAGATGGAGTGTTAAACAAGGAAGAATTTACAGATTTTCTACATCCAGAGGAAGCAGAGCACATGAGGAGTATTGTTGTAGATGTAAGTATTGATGTAATTGAGTTTGAGTCTATGGTTGTTAACATTACCTTGAGTTTGTGACTGTCAACATTCATTTGAGTTTGTGATTGTCAACATTGATTTGGGTGGCTGAGTGGTCTCGAGGTATGGTGTCCGCCTCGAGTGCTGGAGATCGCGGGTTCAGGCCGCAGTGAGGACCGGGATATATTTAAAAAATCCACATGTACTTCCAGTAATAAAATTTCCCCTGGTCTCTGGGTGGTGAGATCGGACGCCCGTGTGTATTGTTGCGCACGTAAAAAATCCTTTGGCAGTTGGAAATCGAAAAAGAGTAGCCTAATGGCGCTGCCCGGGCAGAATCTACCCAAAGTATTTCAGGATCTTCGCCGATGCTACGGAGTTCGTGCATTGAGCTGAGTTTCTCCAGACTCAGGTTTGAGTTAGGAGGAAAACGGAGCACTTATGGGTTAAACCTGTGTGCCGTGATGTTGATCCAACGACTAAACTAAACTAATTCATTTGGGTTTGTGATTGTCAGCATGCATGTGGGATTGTGACTGTCAATATTAATATGAGTTTGTGACTGTCAATATTAATGTGAGTTTGTTATTGTCAGCATTCATGTGACTTTGTGACTGTCAACATCTATGTGAGGTTATGACTGTCAACATCTATGTGAGCTTATGACTTTCCACATCTATGTGAGCTTATGACTTTCCACATCTATGTGAGCTTATGACTGTCAACATCTATGTGAGCTTATGACTTTCCACATCTATGTGAGCTTATGACTTTCCACATCTATGTGAGCTTATGACTGTCAACATCTATGTGAGCTTATGACTTTCCACATCTATGTGAGCTTATGACTTTCCACATCTATGTGAGCTTATGACTTTCCACATCTATGTGAGCTTATGACTTTCCACATCTATGTGAGCTTATGACTGTCAACATCTATGTGAGCTTATGACTTTCCACATCTATGTGAGCTTATGACTTTCCACATCTATGTGAGGCTTATGACTGTCACATCTATGTGAGCTTATGACTGTCCACATCTATGTGAGCTTATGACTTTCCACATCTATGTGAGCTTATGACACTCAACATCTATATGAGCTTATGACCATCAGTATGCATGTGAGTTTGTGAAATGGGTATAGGATAATGTTCACAATTTTCTGAGGACAGGAGGCAAGAAAGGAAACAGCCCACCGCCATCTCACCTTATTATGCTACAATAATGTAACTCATGAACTCATTCGCCACTGAATTCTTAATGAATTTGGCAGAAATTTTGATCCCAGCTCCTATAATGTGCATCATGACTTAATCCGTTGGCCTTCTTCATAGTGAAAGACAGTAGCAATTCATCTTCACCACCCTCTTCTTGCCATGATCCTGTGTCGGTCCAGTTCATTTCTTGATGTTATTCCTACCATTAAGAACCTTTTGAGAACACCATTAAGAACTTTTTGAGAACACCATTAAGAACCTTTTGAGAATACCATTGTGAACCTTTTGAGAACAGCATTATAAACCTTTTTGAGAACAGCATTAAAAACCTCTTGAGAACAGCATTAAAAACCTCCTGAGAACAGCATTAAAAACCTTGTGAGAACAGCATTATGAATATTTTGAGAACAGCATTAAGAACCAATGACACCAGCAAATAAATTAAAGTAACAATTTTTAAGCACATTTTATCTCTCCTGTGGCAACATACATATTTTATTTGTTCTCTCGCCTTGAACTCAAGCATAGTCCATACACGTGCTTCTACTTCTAGTGCACTGGACTGATTTTTGTGTGTGGATTAGCTTTCCTGATTACCAGTGTCCCTCGCCATCAGACGAACCCACCCCGAACTTCTGAGCTACTTGAAATTTACATCCCCATGTCAAGGACAAGAAGTCAACATTTCAGTCCAACTGACTTGTGTAGGATTGAACCCGCTACCTGAGCATCAGCATACCACATGTTTAAGAACCGGCGCTATATTAGACCATGCTGACTTCTGCAGATGTGAGTCATAGACTATTTCATAAATCCGTGCTCACTCCCTCAGACAACATGCACAAAGAAACATTCCAAAAAATACATCTGTAAATAAAGTAATTCTTGGTTGTAGATCGCATTCATTATACATGGATGTCTCCAGAAGTGCTCCAAGGAGAATCGTGACACAGTGCACAAACTTCACATCAGCTGCGAGGATCCATATGTGTGCACACCAGAATCACATATGTTATAAATATTCTGTGGGTAGTTTTTTTCCCCTCCATAATGTTTGACATTCAACCTTGGCATTGGTATATTTCAGTGGTGTTGAACCTGTTTTGGCCCATGCACCCTTTCACACCCCCCCCCCCCCCCCTCCAAAATGAAAATGTAATTCTTCCCTTTACACTGCGCACACATGCACGCACATGCGCCGCGCACACACACACACGCTCGCTCCACTTCGTTCGCTCGAGTTGCTCAATCACTCACTCACTCACTCTCTTTCTCTCTCTCTGAAACGAGTTTGAGTCTACCAATCTGTGGTCTTAATTCCCCCCTCTGGAAACCCTAAAATTCCCTCCTGGGGTGGGGGGGGGGGGGGGAATTCCCCACTGGTTGAGAACCACTGGTCTATTTGGTTTTTTCTTTTTGTTTCTAACTGCTGAATAATTTGTGTGCAGTATGCACAGGGTTGCTGCAAGGTTTGTTTACTCTGAAAAAGCTTGATCTCTGACCCACTCCCTGGGGATCTGGGGAGCAGTATCCCACCCTTTGCTTGCTTGGTAAAAATCCATCATAAGAAATAAAAACAGTTTGGTATGTGTAACTCCTGCGAACAAGTGAGAGATGCTAAACACAGACACAATGTACATACCTTACAACAAACTCCACAATGGTAAATTTAAATCCTGCTTTAGTCGTTACTTTTATCTAAACATCCACCAGCACGCATCGCATGTTCAATCGAACCATCTTTGCACAAGGTCGACATCATAACTGCTAAGCTACTCCAACCCTGTATGTTAATTATTCTGCAGCCTGTTTTTCTATCCGGTGGTTAATGAGGTCATATATGCTGATTTGTTTCATTTCTTCTTCTTTCCTGTTTTGTCCTTTATCCCCCATAAGCCCTCAAATAAATTGCACCAAGCCGTGTTATCTCTTGAGCTCTATCTACATTCTCCTCTTATTATTAATCGGTCTTCAGTTCTCTTCTCTATGTGTTTTTAGATCCCCTACAATGGCAACTACTGAATGTAAATATGCCAAGAAATCACAATCAGCCAAAAAATGCGATGAGGTTGACTGCGATGTCCTGTAAAGGATATGGAACAAACTTTTTAAGCCATTTAATTCGACCAGTGGGTTCCAGACAATTGAATTCCTCATTTTACTATCCTAAAGTGTTTTTCAGTGTATGCTCTGTCTAGCGCCAGTATCTTGTCTTGTTTGACATGGAATGAGTTAATTATATTTCCAATGTCCTTTAGGAAACCCTTGAAGACATTGACAAAGACGGGGATGGCTACATCAGTCTACAAGAATACATTGGTGAGATTGATTATTTCATGATTATTTGTGACAGTTCTTCTTGTTGTTCTTGATAGTCAATGTTTTTGATAGTTAATATGTTTGACAGTCAATGTTTTTGATAGTCAATGTGTTTCCCATGAAGCCTGAATACAAACCTAGAAATGTCACGGGGCAGACGGTGTATGGATAGCTGATAAGTCATTCAGCTTGGACACATCCTCAAGTGAATTGTGTTGCACTGTTGCGGCCAGCCTATGGCTCAGGACATCCGACTTTAACAAGTATTTCTTGGAGTTTGCTCTCCCTAACCTTTGACTGTCCCCAATCTACCTACAAGGCTGTAGGTTTGAGTCTCTCTATGTCTGGTTCCTAGCGACTGTCCCCAGTCTACCTACAAGGAAGCTGTGTCTCTCTGTGTCTGGTTTCTAACCTTTGACTGTCCCCAGTCTACCTCAAGGAAGCAGGTTTGTGTCTCTCTCTGTGTCTGGTTTCTAACCTTTGACTGTCCCCAGTCTACCTACAAGAAAGCAGGTTTGTGTCTCTCTTTGTCTGGTTCCTAACCTTTGACTGTCCCCAGTCTACCTACAAGGCAGTAGGTTTGTGTCTCTCTTTGTCTGGTTTCTAACCTTTGACTGTTCCCAGTCTACCTACAAGGAAGCGGGTTTGTGTCTCTCTGTGTCTGGTTCCTAACCTTTAACTATCCCATCTACCTACAAGGCAGTAGGTTTGTTTCTCTCTTTGTCTGGTTCCTAACCTTTGACTATCCACAGTCTACCTACAAGGCAGTAGGTTTGTGTCTCTCTTTGTCTGGTTCCTAGCCAGTGTACCTAAAAGGCAGCAGGTTTGTGTCTCTCTAAATCTGGTTCCTATCCCATGACCTGTCTGACATGGGAGACAATACCAGTAGCTGCACTGCTGTTGGCATAAATAACTCATGGGGTTATTGGAGCAGGCAAGTCCCTATCTATCTTCAAGGTGGAGACACATCAGAGGGAGCTTGGAAACACTTTTGTTTAGCTTTTCCAGATCTTTTCAGTCTTTTAAAGCTTCACTATGAAAACAAACTGTCTTATAGCTTATTAGAGATAATAGAAGTGAAAATAAAACTTAAAATATGACTAGAAAGCTCTATGAAAGATGAAACGCACATGTCTACAGCCAAATGTTAAAACCAAATCATTATCAGCGAACAAGAAATACTTTAAAAAAAAAGAAGAGATGAAAAGCAAGAATATGTAACGGGATCTGAAGGTAATCCTATCAGCACAAACACTGGGAAAGAAAAATCCATAGAACTCTGTTCCTTGTATTGTGAAGGGGAACTGACAAAGGGTCAAGAATGTTTTTGTCAGGTTATGATGAGGACGACATTCTGCAAAGGGCTTGTTTCATGATGACGATGATGGTTTTTATAAGAGTAGTCCAAAACAGATAATTATTCTCCCGTCTCAGAACAAACACAATCGACTACACAACCACATTCAAGACAGGCAAAGCAGCCATGTGCATATGTGGATTGGCGCTGCAATTGTCAGTGTATGTTATAAAAAGTATCATTGTCATACACCTGAATTTATTTCAAAAGATTTTGATGTACCTGCCGTTCTTATGCAACTTTTGCTTGACTTAAGTAAACTTTTACAAACATTAATTAGATGTTAGCTAATTCTGTATTCTCTTAGGCAATCCCCTAGCATATTCCTGTCAACTCTGTCAAAAGCTTTTTCCTAGTCAATAAATGTGACTTTATAGGTCTTATTATGTTTAACTGTTTTTCTGTCTGTTGTTTTAGTGTTAATATTGTGTCCTGCAGTTTTACTTTGGATGTTTTATTTTTCTCTTTCCATTATCTTGCCTTCTAGTCATCTTGATAGGATGTCAGCATCATCTTTATAGGATGTCAGCATAATCTTTATAGGATGTCAGCATCATCTTTATAGGATGTCAGCAGCATCTTTATAGGATGTCAGCATAATCTTTATAGGATGTCAGCATCATCTTTATAGGATGTCAGCATCATCTTTATAGGATGTCAGCATCATCTTTATATGTTGTCAGCATAATCTTTATAGGATGTCAGCATCATCTTTATATGTTGTCAGCATAATCTTTATAGGATGTCAGCATCATCTTTATAGGATGTCAGCATCATCTTTATAGGATGTCAGCATCATCTTTATAGGATGTCAGCATCATCTTTATAGGATGTCAGCAGCATCTTTATAGGATGTCAGCATCATCTTTATAGGATGTCAACATCATCTTTATAGGATGTCAGCATCATCTTTATAGGATGTCAGCATCATCTTTATAGGATGTCAGCATCATCTTTATAGGATGTCAGCATCATCTTTATAGGATGTCAGCATCATCTTTATAGGATGCCAGCATCATCTTTATATGATGCCAGCATCATCTTTATATGATGCCAGCATCATCTTTATATGATGCCAGCATCATATTTATAGGAGGTCAGCATCATCTTTATATGTGGCCAGCATCATTTTTATAGGATGCCAGCATCATCTTTATAGGAGGTCAGCATAATCTTTCAGCTATGCTGAATGATAAGAGCGCTAATTCATAAACATCTCGTGTGCTGATACCAAGATTGCAGGTTCAACCCCTACACCGGTCATTTGGAATAAAGTGTTGACTTCTCTTCCTTGACTTGGGACGTAAATTACAAGTACCTCTGAAGTCAGAGTGGGCCTGCCTTATGGCGAGGGGCACAGGTAATAGGGAAAGCTAATCCACACGTAAAAATTGGTCCAGTGCACTAGAAGTAGTAGCACTTGTCTGGACTATGCTTAAATTCAAAGCGAGCAAACGCAAAAAAAATATATTCTTGTAGCAGATCTTTTCCAGGTCACTGCTGGCTGAAAAGATTCTCCATCCTTCTCCCGGTTTCCAGCCTGATATACCTTAATTTACAAGATGGCTGCAATGTTCTGTGTCCATCTCTGTGCTGGTCAACATCTGCATATTCTTTCATGAACCATAGCTTCCCTCATGTTCTCTTACTAAGCCATTGTAATTAATATGGCCAAAGTATTTCAGCCTCCGAGACATGCTGTTTATGAGCTGGTTTTCTCCATTGTTCAGACCTGGTAGATTGTCAGTATTTTTCTTTCTCCAGTATTTTCTGCAATGTACCTCCATGTCGAATACTAAGACCAAGCCAAAATAACTTTTGTTTTATGCAATGTCCAATACTACGAAATACATCTTAGTTGTTACAATTCTTATTTATTTTCTCTTGCTATCATTTTCTCTTGCTATCATTTTCTCTTGCTATCATTTTCTGTAGCATAATGTTGGTTGGAATATTGATATTTTGAAAATATTTAAAATGTACTGTTGTTAGCATCTACACTTTGTTACAATGTGTCTATTTCTGAAGTGTTGTTTTCTTTATTTTGAAAAAAAAAAATGCACGATTGCTGAGTAGATGATATTTGGGGAGAGGACGAAGATGATGAAGATGAAGATGAAGCTGATGGTGACAAAGGAGAGCCTGAGTGGGTCAGGTCGGAGAGGGAACAGTTCGCAAACTTCCGCGACAAGAATCACGATGGGAAGCTTGATAGAGAGGAGATTTTAGAATGGATAATTCCAGAAGATTATGATCATAGCTCAGCCGAGGCAGCACATCTGATACAATCGTCAGATGAAAATAGGGTTTGTGAATGATTGTTTTTGTAATCTTGTGCTTATAATCAGAAATAATCAAGTGTAATATATAATATTGTCAGATTAAATCTCCTTAATCCCCTCAGCAACCATCCAACTTACAGTCACTTAAATGCACAGCTTTAATGTTAAAAATAAATTCTTGTTATTCAATTTGTATGTGAAATAAATTCTTGTTAATGTTTTTATGAGCTCCCATTTCATATGTCAAAGTGAACTTTCTTGCAATATATGCTGACTGCTTGTGGAAAGCTAATTAAATAACACAGTTTACTTATGTTTTTCCTGTTTTCAGTGGATTAATATGGGCATTTTTTCTCCCCTCCAAATTCATAACATTGATGAATATTTGTAAAATGTTTGTAAAAAATTTACTCTCTGCAGTTCTAAAAGAAGTTATAACATTGTTCTTAGTGAGCACAGAAAATGTGGGCCCAAAATGAACATTTTTGGTTCATAGTGTAACAACTTTCATGCTGTTATTGTTTTCTTTAGTTGATTTCATGATTACAAGAAACATAGTTGCACGTCCTTTACCGGATGTTGCAATCAATCCCCACCATTTAACAGCTGTTTTGTTATTTTCTAGGCATTTTTATATTCTGTAAATTTCACAATTACACTTGATTATTTCCGACAATAGTTCCATAACATGTAGTTCTTTGCCATATTCTGTATCTGTGCCCCAAAACTACTTGTCTCTGGCTTGTAGGTGACATGTGGCCTCGTAACGCAGATGACCGGGGTCAGGAGGAGCCCGATTGGGTTAAGTCTGAGCGCGAACAGTTTCTGAGTTACCGAGATAAAAACAAGGATGGCAAAATGGACAAGGATGAAGTAATGGAATGGATCATTCCTCATGATTATGACCATTCCCAAGCAGAGGCTAATCACCTTATGTTTGAATCTGATGCAAATAAGGTAGATATCTGCTAGTGTGTTTTATGTTTGGCATGGGTTGTATATATGACAGTTCTTTGTGTGATTTCATTTTCTTCTAGGTACAGCTTTAATACGTTTGATAGGTTGTTCCTTGTTTGCTTTTCTCTTCTCCAAAGTTGTAGAGGCAAATAGCACTTTTGGTCGTGTAAATCTGATTTCTACAGATGGTAAATGTCAGGATACCGATACAATATATCACACTTCTCAGCTTCTCATATATATCAAATAATCAGAGGTAGAAAGAACCTTAAATGAAGTAAATACCAAAACAAGGGCATTTGTACTGTGGCTACCATGTCATTGCAGCTTGCCAGGAAATGAACCAGCAGATATATCGCTGGCACCTGGCCATCTTGATAGACGATAGTTTGTTACATTGTGCTTCAAAAAAGACATAATAATGACAACCCATGACGGTGCTGAAAGTAACCGAATCAGACCATTTTGCTTGGTAAATGTTCATCCAGAATGCATATATGTGGACCCATGGTCATTTCCACCATCACACACACCTTCTGACGTCTCACACGCTCAGTGTGTGAGCTATCTACAATATATGGTAGATATATTGGTTAAGATGAAAACATAAGTTGTCCAAAAAGAGCTTTACATGGCTTTCCAGGAAAAGACAATGCTTATCAAGGCTAAAAGAAAGACCCAAAGTGACAACAATCACTATATTGGTGAAGCACAACAGAACATACCAAACCTAGAATATTTAACTGTGGTGTTAACATACTAGGTCCTTTCTCTGGAACTCACACTGCAAACAAAATAGGGGAAGACAGAACAACAAATTGAGAGAAGAATTAGAAACAATGAATACTCGGGAAGGTAACTCGGGCCAAAAAATGCCCGCGAAGGGGGTTGGGAAATGTTTGGTCGCTGAAAAAGG
>JACEFZ010004091.1:0-16202 GCA_014155875.1 Cepaea nemoralis
AAAAGGAAGAAATTAAATAGACTCGAGTTTCGCTCTCGTTTGAGCTCTTCAGTAGTGCATATCCTTGATCGGACCCGGGATCACTGGCGTGTGAAGCGGGTGTGTAAACACTAGACCATGCGGCACACGCTGGACACGGCAAAATTATCACAACAGAATATTACAACGTCACCCATCGTAGGCCGTAGCTCAAGATTTGCCCGATCGCCGCGACTGACGTCTGTCAATCGATGTGGACCCGAACGATCAGGTCTTCTCACTGACAAAGCACACCAGGCCGCCTAAAGTCCAGCGAGCAATAATCAGATTGATTTATTTGGTTGTTTCGAGATTTGAGATTTAAATATTGAACACAACCCACTACTGGCAACACTGATCGTATTCTGGTATCCCGGGAAGGTTAACCCGGTCAACAAATGCCCGCAGAAGTCGGATGTGTCGGCCTAACGGCGCAAGAACACAGCTCTGCTGTAAACCAGCACAACGCAATCATGTCCGGAAAAAAAACTCTGGATGAACGCAGAAGAAGAAGAAGAAGTATTCTGGTATGAACCTAAGGCCTATCCACGTCAATGTGGAAGCACAAAACTCGAGTTTCGCTCTCGCTTGAGCTTGTCAGTAGTGCATATCCTTCACCGGACCCGGAAACAAACCCCAGATCACTGGCATGTGAAGCGGGTGTGTAAACACTAGACCATGCGGCACACGCTGGACACGGCCAAATTATCACAACAGAATATTACGACGTCACCCATCGTAGGCCATAGTTAAAAATTTGCCCAATTTTACCCGATTATTGGCTGGTTGTGTTTTTTGTTGTCTGTCTTGTTGTTCAGTCAGCTCTCTGAGTTTGCATTGTTCTTTCAATAAACAATTTCTGTTTCTCCCTGTCTCTGAGCTTGCATTGTTCTTTCAATAAACAATTTCTGTTTCTCTCTGTCTCTGAGCTTGCATTGTTCTTTCAATAAACAGTTTCTGTTTCTCTCTGTCTCTGAGCTTGCATTGTTCTTTCAATAAACAGTTTCTGTTTTTCTCTGTCTCTGAGCTTGCATTGTTCTTTCAATAAACAGTTTCTGTTTCTCTCTGTCTCTGAGCTTGCATTGTTCTTTCAATAAACAATTTCTGTTTCTCCCTGTCTCATCTGCCAATGCTCATTCACAATAAGTCAGAAACTGTCAGGATGCTTGTACAAGTGTGTTGTTTGCTTGTGTTGTATCTAATATTATCACAGCAGGTTTTTAAACATTCACCTGGACTCCCAGATCAGCCCAGTTTAAAATTGGTACTAGGGAAATGTTTTGGAAAGGAAAGGCAGCCGGTGAGATACTGATCACATCACCGACTGAATGCTGATTGGTCGATATAAATATGGGTCTAGAACTATATGTCCAGTGGGCTCTAAGGCATGTAAAGAAGCCTACTACTTTTTGTTTAACGAGAGTGATTTATCTTTTGTCTCTAGATCCGATTTTGTCAGCTTCCCATTCCAAGCCATTGAATGTGTTCTAGCCGACGTGGAACCTGTGGGTATGTGATTACATTTTGTGTTTATCTTCCTCCCTAGTGAAGGGGAAGCTAGCAGGTTGTTGGCCCAGAGGTCATGAGTTCAAATCCACACTGAGCAGATTGTAAAAAATTGGTCTGGGCCCTTAGCCAACCCAGCCTAACATCATCATCATCATCATCATCATCATCAAGTGCCGTGCCGGCTGGCGTAGGCGTTCATGGCTCTCCATAGATCTCGGTCTTTGGTTTTCTGGATCAACTCTGCTGCTGATATTCCTCCATGCCACCGTCTCAATCCATCCAGCATCACTTCTCTTGGTCTACCTCTGCCTCTCTTCCCCTCGATCTTTCCAGTTGTTACGATGTTCTCCAATGCCTCTCTTCTCATCACATGACCGAGGAAAGCTGTTTGTCTCTGTCTTATTGTTGTATATAATGTTCTAGTTTCATTAGCCTGTTTCAGGCAGTCGTCGTTAGTTACTCTGGCAGTCCAAGGAATTCGCAACATTCGTCTCAGGAACCACATCTCTGTTGCTTCTAATTTCTTCTTAATTTGTTCATTTACATTCCAAGATTCACTGCCATACAGCAAAACTGGTTCTACATAGCATTTCAGCACTCTCTTTCTTACATTCAGTGACAGTGACTTATTGCATAAGATACTCTTCATTTTATGAAATGCGGCTTTTGCCTGCCCTATTCTGCTCCTAATCTCTGTTGTACATCTTCCATCTGATGTTATAAATGCCCCTAGGTATCTAAAATTATCAACTTGGTTAAGGATTTTCCCTTCTATTTCTATGTCACATTTTGGTGTCACCATTTTCTTTGATATTACCATTGTTACTGTTTTCTTGATATTCAAGTTGAGTCCTTTCCTTGCACTCTCTGTTACTACAACGTCTAATAATTGTTGTAGGTCTGTTGAATTATCCGCCACCAATACTGTGTCATCTGCATAGCGTATATTATTTATATTATAACCTCCAACTAGTATTCCTGGCATCTCTTTGATCTCTCTCATTATTACTTCGCTATACAGGGAGAAAAGATCTGGTGACAAGACACACCCTTGTCGTACTCCTAGCTTTATCTGCTCGTAACTACCCTCTTTATTTCCCATTTTAATTGCTGCTACTTGGTTCCAGTAAATATTCTTTATTATTCTTAAATCTTTTCCATCAGTGTTGATATCTTCCAACATTTTAATCAGTTCATCATGTTTTACTTTATCAAATGCCTTAGTATAATCTATGAAGCACAAATATATGTCCCTCTGTTTCTCTATTGACCTTTCTATTAGTGTCCGCAATGTATAAATTGCATTGTTTGTGCCCTTTCCTTCCACAAATCCATACTGTTCTTCACTAATTTCCATTTTTATTTTCTTTTTGGTTCTTCTCATTATGATTCTGAGTAGAAGCTTAGTGATATGGTTTATAAGGTTAATTGTACGAAATCTTCACAATCAATTGCTCCTGGTCTTTTTGGTATAGCTATAAATACAGATTTCAGCATATCACTGGGTAAATATCCACTGCTGTAAATATCATTCAACATTTTGGTTAATATATCTACTCCAAATTCTCCCAATACTTCTAATTCTTCTATTGTGATTTCATCTGGCCCAGCTGTTTTTCCTTTCTTCATACGTTTCATAGCGTCAGCGACTTCTTCTTTCAGAATAGGTGGACCTTCTAAGTTACTATCTTCTGTTAATTCTGCCCTTTCTCCTTCATATAATTCTCTTATATACTCATTCCACCTCTTCATTATAGCATCTTCCTCTAATATTATCTTTCCTGTTTTTGATTTCAAACACCCTGTATTTATTCTTTTTTTTTTCCTGTAAGCTCACTGATTTGTCTGTGCATATTTTTTGTATCTTTAATGGAATTTAATTCAATTTTTTTGCATTGCTCGTTTAACCAACTTTCTTTAGCCTTCCCACATTTATCTTTTATTTCTTTATTTATCTTAGCGTATTCTTGTTTGTCATTTTTATACTGTTTTCTTTTGTCCATCAGGTTTAAGATATCTTCATTCATCCATTTTTTCTTAGCTATTTTGCCTCTCTCTGGTAATACTTCTTTGCTAGTTTGATGAATGGAGTCCCTTAACATTTCCCATTGTTCATCTATACTCTGTATTTTAGTTATTGCATTGTACCTATTTTTCAGTCACTCTGTATTGTTCTTGCATTTCTTTATCTATTTTTAGAACCTCTTTATTAAGTCTCATGTTCTTAACCATTTTTTTCCCTCTTTTAATCTTACTTTTATTTGTCCACATAGTGGTACATGATCACTATTACAGTCAGCACCAGGCATTGTCTTTACATTAATTAAAGCATTTCTAAATCTTTTATTAATTAGTATGTAGTCAATTTGGTTGCGTATTTTCTTATCAGGGCTTATCCATGTGTACAGTCGTCTTTTATGGTGTTTAAACCATGTGTTTCCAATTATCATATCATTGATATTTGCCCATTCTATTAGCTTTTCCCCTCTTTCATTTCTTGTACCTAAACCATAATTCCCCACTACATCCTCCATTTTTCCCTTTCCTACTTTTGCATTAAAATCACCAAGTATTATCTTTATTTCTTGTGATCCAATTTGAGCCATCGCCATTTCTATTTCGTCGTAAAAGTGTTGTATTTCTTCATCACTACTGCTTGCTGTTGGTGCATATACTTGTATAATATTTATGTCTATTGGTTTGCCTTTGATTTTTACCATAATAACTCTATCTGAAATACACCAGTATCCATTAATTGACTTGGCTGTTTTTTCATCTAATATTATTCCTACCCCTTTCTCATGTGTCTCCCCTCCAGAATAAATTATTGTGTGATTGTCAGCTATAATTTTGCCCGATCCCTTCCATCTCATCTCACTAACGCCTAGTATATTCATTTTCATGCTATCCATCTCTCTTAGAACATTGGTCAACTTTCCTAGCTCATTTAATGTCCTAACATTCCATGTTCCTACTCTAAATTTATTTATTTTAGTTAAGATTTTGCCATCAGTAGCTGGATGACGGTCTGGTGTCACCTGTGGCTCATGACTGTCCCTACCGGACGAGGATGCCCTAAGACAGCCATTAACGTCCTTCACTAACTTTGATTTATGTTTTGCCATGAAGTCTTGGGAAGATAATGTGGTGGTTTCCCCTTGCCTTCCACATTCACATGGTGGTCTTTTTACCTCTGCTTTTGACAGCCATTTCCGACTGTAAGGACAAGTGAGTGCCCTGCTCTGCTCAGCTGCAGAGTTGTCCACTTATTCCGGTGGATACTCGGTCCCCAGAGCTGTGTTAGCCACACCGTAGTGTGTTTCCGTCCTCTACCGCGTGGAGGTGCAGTTGGGATTTTCCCTTCATAAAGTTATGGTCTCTGACCAAAACTCTCCAGTACTTTTAGAGGAGCCTAACATGGGTGGGAGGAAATGTCCTGGGAGGTAAAAGTGGCTGGCGTGGTATTAACCACATCACCCTTTGGATGCTGATTGGTCTACAAATATGGGACTAACACCATATACAAAACCCGCCTCAAGACGTGTACAAGGGTCCTTTACTGCTGAACTTTTTACCTCCCACTGAAGACTGGTTGGTGATTGGTTGAAATTTGTGGTTGAAGCTTTCGTGGCCTAAGGTCGCCATACCACTGTTGTTTCTGTGTGATGTATAATCAGTGTATGGAAGATATTTCAGTCAAGCTGTGAACATCAACTAAGAATCTTGATGAAAGGAAAGCCACATATTAATACATGCAAACTTTTTGATCAAAGTCTTAGAACAAATATTTTTTTTGTTTTAAAGGAAAGAAAGCATTCACAAATACATAAATAGAAAAAGAATATTACAATAATAGAAAAGTAGAGTAGAGGTTTTCTACATTTTTCAAGTTGTGACCCAATTTTGTTATAACCCCGCCCCACAGACCCTTTCAATATGGCCAACATCCCACAAACACTGGCCTGCTTGCTGCAGCTGTGGGCTTTGTTCAGCCCGCATCAGGGCGGTTTCAAATTTGTAACAAGTTTAGGTGAGCTTCTGGGTCATCTCAGCCTAAAATGTGTAACTGGCAATGTCTCGGGAAGTAAAGATGGCTGACTTGATCCTGGCCATGTCACCCACTGAGCGTTGTTTGGTCTATACAAATATAGGTCTTGCCCTGTATGCTCAATCCACTTTAGATGTGTAAAGGGGACCTTTGTAACTCACAAACTCTTTTATAATGGCCAACAACCTGCTTTAGCAGCCAAGCAGTCCATTTTATAATAACCAACAACCCATGAAGCCTGTTATAGTAGTTAACAACCCATGAACCCTATTATAATAACCAACAACCTGTTATAATAACCAACAACCTGTTATAGTAACCAACAACCCATGAACCCTGTTATAGTAACCAACAACCGATAAATCTTGTTATAATAGCCGACAACCCATGAACCCTGTTATAATAGTCAACAACCAATTAACCCTGTTATAATAGCCAACAACCGATAAACCCTGTTATATAATATAACCACTGGACCCTGTTAAATGATACAACCAGTGAACCCTGTTATAATAACCAACAACTAATGAACCCTGTTATCTTCTTCTTTTCGTTCATCCGGAGTGTTTTTTCAGATGTGATTGCGGTGTGTCTGTTATGCGCCCTTGGGCCGAAACCCGTAGACCAACACATCCAACAATAGCGTGCTTTTTTGACCAGGTAGCATTCCTGGGAGACTCACTTTTGTGGTGCCATCTACAACCCTGCTGGCCAAGGTTGAACGGTCGAAGACAACGGTCATCCCTCAAAGGAAGCAGGGACAGTCCATAGCATTTTCCGCCATCCAAGGTTGCTTCCATAGTTGCAGGGCCGACACATAGCGCCCTGGTTCTGGGCTCACCGAGGGAAATCGTCACGTCCTGCTCATGGCTGCTTTAAATCCTCACTTCAATATATTGGTCATTTCGTTTGCCCCGGGCCATTCCCGCACAAACCAGACAGGTTTGCAGACGGCATCCACTCAGCGAGTTTTCGGACATGTGCTTGTCGTTGCGCCCGTCAGAGCTGTTCCAGGCACGACAGACATTCGGAAAACTACCTAGTCAGAGCTGTTCCGAACAAGAGCGGCATTCGGAAACTAGGTAGTCAGAGCTGTTCCTAGCACGAGAGACATTCGGACGAGACATTTCACTCGGACGTAATTGCGTAGTGTCAATTTTTAGTTTGCCACCCGTAGGACGACGCTTCCGGCGGGCATTTTTTAATGAGGTTAGCCTTCCTCTGGTTTTCGAGGCACGTTAGACATTTGTGATGTCGCCAACATCTCAGCTGGTCAAGATAGAATGATCAACGACATCGCGGTCGGCCCTCAAGAGAAGGCAGGGGCAGACCATGGGCATTCCCTTGCTATCCAAGGAGGCTTCCATAATTGCAGAGCCGGCACATATTGCTCTGAGACTGGGCTGACCCGAGGAGTTGCCACGTCCTGCTCATGGCTGCTTTAGTTCCTCCCTTCCCTGTGTTGGGCATCTCGCTTGCCACCGATCGCTCAAGCACACACCAGGAGCGGTCAGACTGCGAGCGACATCCACTCGGTACGCTTTTGCTTTTGACTTCAGACCACGCAATAGGTTCGCTCGCCGTGCGTTCCATTTCGCGTCATTGAGACGTTCTTCCACTTTTGTCTACACTCTCTATGAGTTAGATACAGTACAGTTTTCGTAACCATTTCCTTCGACTGGAGCACTTTTCTGTACTTTTTGTACTCGCTCACGAGGTAGGCTACATGTGCTGCCGGCTCAGCACCTTACCTTCGTGCAGCAGTGAACGAGAAGCGGCCTGGCCCTCTCATCCGGGAATCTCTCATATCCCCCAGCTGAGAGCCTTTGAACATGTATCAGACCTGAGCATGTAGCTTGCTCAGTATCACACCTCTATTTTTTGGTTGGTGAGTATCGGCCCGGCTCTCAGATCCGAGGGTTTGTGGCTTAGTGGCGTTCAGCCACAGCCCTCGACAGGGAGCCTTAAGATTTTTGTCCGGACCAAGAACTTCTGCCTTCGTGCCCCTGATTTAAATTTTTGACTGCTATCCTCAGTCTATCTGCAGAGCAGCAGGTTGTGTCTCTCTTAGTCTGGTCCCTATCCCATAAGCTGTCCGATATGTAGTTTTTCATCCATCGGCAGGCAAATGGGGTCGATGGGACACGCAAGCTGCCCCACCACGTCAAGGTGGAGACACATCGGGGGAGGAACCCTGTTATTATAATCAACAACAAATGAACCCTGCTTTAATAGTCAACAGCTCACAAACCCTGTTCTAATAGCCAACAACACATGAACCCTGTTCTAATAGCCAACAACACATAAACCCTGTTATAATAACTAAGTAGCTAGTGATGAAAAGGCATGCAGAAAATATTGCATGATGGTAATAACATTAGATATGCAGGTGATACAGTATTGATTGCAGACAATGAGCAGGATCGGCAACATTTAGTGGATGCGGTTGTTGCACACAGTGAACAGCTAGGGTTAGAATTAAATTGTAAGAAGACACAGATTATGGTTGTCAGTAGGAAGAACGAAATACCACAATGTAATATACAGGTAAATAGAAATATTCTTAAACAAGTGAATCGGTACAATTATCTCGGAACAGCCATAACATCTGATGGGAGATGCCTTGAAGAGATTAGAACAAGAATTGCCATGACGAAGGTAGCCTTTTGCAAGATGAAAACATACTGACCAATAAAAATATGGCAATTGCTACGAGAAAAAGAGTGTTTAGGTGCTACATAGAGCCTGTACTTTTGTATGGGTGTGAAACTTGGACAATGAGCAGTCAAGCTGAAACACATCTGATGGCTGCAGAAATGTGGTTACTGAGGAAAATGCAAAGAATACCATGGACAGACAGAGAAACCAACGACCAAGTACTACAGGAGACAAATGAAAATCGTAAACTGATTAGAGAAATTAGACGTAGACAGTCAACATTTTTTGGATGTGTTATGAGAAGAAATAAATTAGAGAACGCAAGATCGAGGGGAATAGAACAAGGGAAAGATAAAGAAGTAAATACCTGGATGGCTTGACCACATGGCATGGTCAAGAAAAGAACACTGAGCTGATCCACAACTGTGGTGATCGAGTGAAATGGCGAATCATCACCGCCCACGCTTACCGGCATGGCACATGATGGATGGATGGAATGTTTGCTGTTAATTACTGTTTGTGACAAAAATGTCTATTCTATTGATGCCACTGTATTTCTATATTTTATTGTTAACAAGTAAATTAAGAACCAACATGGCACCAATTAAAAATAAATTTCAAGGTGTGCCAGAGAAAATAATTACAATACTTAAACATGTTTTGCGTGTATGAACATGGTGGACTTCTACTGTTTTTAAAGTAATTGCCACAGTGAAACTTAAATCACTGATTTTAATTTATCAGTTGTCAGTTATGCCATGTAATTATACTGAAATAAATAAGTGTCCAATGTTCATTTGTTAGTCGGGTCTTGGTGAGATATTATTGAGCTACAGTATAACAGTTGACAGCATTATATGCTTTCTGTTAGCTCCGAATGTTGGGCGGCAGTCGCTAAACCTGACACTCCATATTGTGCCTATGGTTTTGTGCGGAAGAGTGCAGTTGGGAGGGTACAAGCCTTATTCTGATGCACGGAAATGCAGCCTAAAGACTAAATATCAAGGCAGTGCAGGCCAGGCCCTAAGCCATGGTTGGCAACTAGTCCAGGATTGAAGCTCCAATGGGTATAGTTAGATCATTGCTTTGCTGATCCAGCAGCTTCTGCAGCTTGTCTTGTTCCAAATGTAGTTGTGTTACCTTCCTCTGGAGTAATTTTGCTGCATGGACAACATATGGTCTCTACACTTCAGCCCAGGCTTTGTGCTATGGAGAGATTATTATGCCTGTTTTTTAAGCACACTAATCATTTGTAAAGACGGAAAGGTGCGAGTAATAATTTTCATGTAGAGTTTCCTCTAAAATTAATTGCAGCTAAAATATAAACTCAGCAGAGAGTTGCGGGAGGGGGGGGGGTGATAAAGAGATCACAATCCACAGTTTAGGAACCATTGATCTAGAGAAAGATAACCTGACACAAACACATGCTGGGTGGCCTCCAAGATGGAAAGGTGCATAACTGGGTGTGGTGCACTCTCCCCTTTATGGGAACTGAAAAAGAGGAAGACACCTTTAATATTCTGAAGAAAGCATGGATTGATCAGCTGCTGTACCGGTTACATGATCTGATTGCAGGTAGGAAGTGGAGTGAGGAATCAAAAACCTGCTTTGAAGATCTGACATATGTGCCAAATGGAAATCTGTCCTAGCACGTGTGGTGACATACAAGACCCTGAAAGGGGACGTTAAACTGCCAGTTGTACAGATGTTTAATACAAGAGGACCTGAGGTGAGAACAAACTGTTAATTCTAAAGTCTGTGGGGAAGTCAGTTATAGATAAGATTAACACTAACTGTCTGTAGTTGCGTACTTAATACATGAAAGTATGTTTAGTGTCTTGAAAGTTTAGAATATATAGAGAGAACAAAATACAAGAGAGAACAAAATACAAAGAGAGAACAATTGAAGTTCTTTTCCTGTATCACAGGAGAACAGTTTCATTCCTTTCTGGGGATTTTGTTTTTTTTTCTTAGGAAATGTGTGTATTAAAGTGTTTTTTCATAATCATCATGGCTCCACAGACTAACCCTTTATTTTTGGATCAATTCTGTTGATGACATTCCTCCGTGCCATCACCTTAGACCATCCAGCATCATCATGTGTCTGCTGAGTGGCATTGGCATTTGTATCCCTCCACAGATCTCAGCCCTGATGTTCTGGATCAATTCTGTTGATGAAATTCCCTCACACCACTATCTTTTACCCTCAAAAAAATTTTCTCTCCGTCTCTTTTACTAATGATGTTTCCAGTTGTCACAGTTTTCCCCCCAAATTTTTCTCCTCTCGTGTTATTTATTTTGTTGTCTATTTTTATGGTTGTGTATAATGTTCTGCTTTCATTAGCCTTTTTCAGGCACTCGTTAGCTACTCTGGCCTTGGTGGTATTTGCAAAATTTGTCTCAGAAATCACATTGCATGGCCTTCAAACTCTTCCTAGTTTGTTCATTCACAAAAAACGAGGGGACCTGGCCGACGCTCGAAGCTCAGAGGAAAGGCGAGACGGACATATAATCAGATTGCTACTGGTACTATTGGTGTTGGAATTCTTCATTGGCTGCTGAGGATGGGGACGGGGCGCCTATGGGAATGCCCCGAATGCTGTGATGTCGGTTCCTAGATCAATCAATCAATCAATGAAAAACCTTTCCTGCTCTATCCCATAATTTCCCCCAGTCATCAGGGTACAACAAAGGATGTGTTTGTAGTCAGTTCTGCTACATCTGCCCGTCTTAGCAGTGCTGTCAGGGGTACTGCCAAAATCGTCCATTCTCTAATGTTGTCAGTTCAGGATGTATTGTGTCAGCCTCTTTGTGAAGTGCTTTAATGAACTCTGTAATCATGATCTTCTACCTCCAGCTGTCTTCAGCAATGAGTAAGTGCGGAGATGCCTCAATATTCTTATGTATCAGTTGGGAAGGATGGCCTGCTGCCTTTCCCCCTTTTTGTTTCAACGTGCTCAGGATTTGACATGGAAAAGGGGAAAGGGGAAAAATGCTTTAAATTTTGGTGACCTCATCCCCTGGGCTTGCTAAAGCCACAGGTGTAGTGTAAGTCTTTAGGATCTCTTCTTTATTCTGATTGCTTGGGGTCAGCCTGTATCCATTACTTTGTTTACTATATGAGCTGCACTGTCTTCTGCAATGTTTGCAGCCTTCCCTAGAGTTTGATACTTAGAGTTGTTTCATTCAGCATAGAATAACATTTTTCCCGGCAAGTGGATCCACCTCATTGCACTGGTTGTATCCCATACCGCTTTTGTCTCTTTCTGCAGGGTGCCCTGCCGAAAGAGTCACACAAAGTACAAACTCTATAGCTCAACGATGACCCCTTGGAGTCTCCAAGAAAATTGCACTTGTGAACTGAACAACATTGGCTGGAATCAAACCCACAACCTGTGGAGTGCGAGGCAGGTGGTTAACCACTTGGCCACGGAGACTCCCAGCCATAGAATAGACCCTCCTGAGTTGTGTTTGATATAATGTTGTAGCACGTGTTCTGCAGCTTTAGATGCTTGTCAACAAGTACACGTTGCTGTAGAGCCCCTCCTGAGCTTTTTTTTTAGTTGATTGTGTCAACTACAGTATATGAAACACTTTTTCTTTGTTAACACAATGGCCATAGTTTTATGAGGTGTTGAGGCATTGATATATAACTCTGCTGTATTCACCTAATAAAATGCAGCGAAATATGTCAGGCAAAAATCATGCCACGCATTGTCTGTGGCTTCTGAGTTTAAATTCACTAAGGGAATACACTGTTTTGAATTTCTGAAGCAGATATACTTGTTTTAAGGATTGCTGTTTTGGGATTGTAATTTGTTTTGCTTGGTGTGTCTTCAGGACATTGATGTGGGCATGGAGCTGGTTAAGAAAGGGCATGCAGTGCTATGTGATTCTGCCAAACAAGAAGATTGAGAATTTGAAAACACATTCCATAACTTGACATCTTGTGTCCTGGGCATTACTGAGCTGTATTAGCAGCTGAATCAACAAGAAGTTCGATTGATAGCTGAGGGTCTTACAGAAAACCCATGTTGATTTTATTAAATTCAGCTAGATAGTTGTTTGATTGTATGGCTTTGTTATGTTAAAAGTTGTTAGTAACTCATTTAATTAATATATTATAGATTACTGTCAGTGACTTATTGTAAATCAGTGAAGTACATGGAGACTTGTAGCTGAGGGTCTGACTGACAAGTCATTGGTTGCCATAAATCTTCATCTTGTATGGCTTGTTTTTTGAAACAGTTTTTGGTAATTGTTTTGTAGTCGAGGACCTAACTAGCAAGTCAGTTGGTTGTCATAAACCTCATGTGGATATTTCTGTATAGTGTATGGCCCTTTTTTTAGTGTTGTTTTCTAGTAAGGCTTTTCATTGTCAGAACTTAGCTTGGATTGACCCAGCTTTAAATGGATTCCAGGAAATGTCCTGGAGGTCAATTTGGGCCCGGCCTGACCTTGACCACATCACCCACCGAGTGCCGGTTGGTGTGTAGATATATAAATAAATGTTTGCATATCCTTTACAGGACATCCTGTCATCATCAGCATCTTTCAGCTGATTGTTGATTTCTTGGCAAGATTACGCTCAGTAGTTTGCCATTGCTTTCTGAACGGCCGGCTCAGACGCATTCGAACACTGCTGATTCTCACTGTCGTCACGTTATTTACGAGAGTATACTGTAGTTATATGGGTGATCACAATATGCCCAACACACCTCAAGGTGTGGAAAAGGTTGCTTTACTTTGTTTTGTTGAAAGCATTGGATTTATCCATTGTGATGCGTTTTGTGGGCTCTACTCATGTCCTTCATATTGCGTGGAGAGGGGTTGCATATTCTGGATTGTTTCTCCAGGATTTGTTGAACATAGTTTTACATAGACTAGAGGACGACTTCATTGCACCAGCTTTGATCCCATATGGCTCAGTCTTTATCTGCAGGGCGGCCTGCCGAAAATGTAACAAAGCACAAACTTTGTAGCTACAGCAACGACCCGAGGAGTCCTGGAAAAAAAACATCACGTTTAATGTGTAACATTAACCAAACCCAGGGTTGGACGGGGTTTGGTTACCCGGCTCATTAATGTTGTAACCCCCAGAAAAACAACAAAAATTGAATTGGGTTACAGGCACATTGAGTTTTCGACACAGAAAAACAAATTTGTAGGGACCAAAAAGCAACCATGGGGATAGAAAATCCTGGAAAAAATTGGGGGTTTATTTTGAGAAACTCAAAAAACAAAAAAAAAAAGGGGGGGGGGAAAATGATGCTATGAGATGAGAGGGTCTGGAGGACTGTGTATAGAAAAACTCATGTTACGAGAAGGTGGTCGCTATTTCATAAAGTTGAGAAGAATGTCTATCCGCTAGTTCATACTGGGGATTCATTGTGGATTTGTTTGGTTCAAAACTGACAATGAGATTTTCGATCAGGACATTTGAACAGTTATTCTGTTTGTCAAAATGTTCAGCCACCCCCTTTTTTTTATGTCTGAAAATATGTTCCATAGATTGCAAGTTTGCACGGTCTGTCCTTTTGCAGTTGTGCTAATCTTTGATTGGGTCATCTTCATCTTCTTATGTTATCATTTGTACTGTAATCTTGCTCCTATTCATAATAATGCACATCTTCATATCTATTTGTTTATCAGTTAGTTGCATATTCTTTACAGAATGTTGCAGTCAACTCCAGCATTTTTTGGCTGTTTGTGTTTCCTGGCAAGTAGTTTGCTACTACTTTCTGAAATACCGGCACTCATACCATTGTATGGAAAACCAATGCAAGGCTGTATGCTTCCAAATCACCCGCAACTGTTTCGAACTTGGTATATGGGATTACGCTTCATCACAGAGCTGGCTTGTATATCAGTAACCTCAAAATATATTGGTTTGTGTCTAGAATTTGCAAAATTTACACATATTTATGTGCTTCTGTTGAGACTTCCATTTCCTTCATGTGGTCAGGGTTTTTAATATGGGGAATGCTTTGACATCTGACCGCGGTTGTTTGTAGCGGGAACTGCATGTTCAGAAAAACTGAAATAACTAGGTTGCTTTATGCAGTAATGTGTGGCTTTTGGGTTTTTTAGTGACTGCCGCTTTCCCTCAATGATGAACTGTATTTTTCATGGCAGACTTTTGTGTTGGCATTCTGGCAGCGGCATTATGCATAGTATACCTGTGCGGGGTGTTTGGGTTTTTCGAGACTCATGTCTGTTCCACTTTTCACATGGTGCAGTGAGGGGCATTTTGTGTGATATTCATTGGCACAGGAACGGAGCGTAATGGGGGGACCCTTTGCTGTGAAGTTGGAACTGCGATACCAAACAGGGTTTTTTAAACAAATGATTTCATTATGTTAATAAATGCTGGTTGATTACATAGTTGTAATTATTTGTGTTTTGTATAGTTGTAATTATTTATGCTTTGTCTGTTTATACTCGGTTCCTTTGTTATGGCTATATATAGTCCTAGCTTTGATGCCTCTGATAATTGTCTGTTTTCTGCAAGACATGTTTTGCTCAGGATCAAAACTACCTCTTTCTTGTGGCAAGAATGTATCAGTGGCAGAGGTTATGAACAAATGAAATATTGTACATTTCTTCTTTTAAATCATGGTTGTGACTGTCAGGTCTGGTTTGTAAAGAGCTTTCTAGACCAAGCATTTGTCAGGGTGGCTTTGTTGCTTCTTCAGGGACCAATTGTCGTGACTAGTGCTCACGGTAAAAACGCAGTTGCCGAGTGGAAAAACATGATTTGACTGGGTCCAGGAGAATAGAGGTTTCACCTGGACCTGACAATCAGAGGTCGACTGTGGTCCTGCGTGGGCACGTTGAGGCTCATTAATTCTTCTGAGATTAAATTCCCAAACAATTGCAACGGTGCAGACCTGATAAGGAACTCACTTGGACCAAGAAACAGTTCTTCTTGTCAGATATTCATCTTATAAGAGACAAGAGACAAAGAAGAAACATTGCGGGGATAAACAAATTGTTCTTCACAACAAAAAAATTTGCCACATCCGAGATTGCCTTAAGCGATTTGCACTATTTGGTTTGCTGTAACTTGATTTTCAATGTAGAATTACATAAACTCCTTTTATATTTTTAAAATGCATCAAAGTATTCTGTATTTAGGGAGTTTGAAAGTTATTGTCTTGTTCATAAAAATGTGTTGAGTTTCGAAGCCTTTTAAAAATGTTAGATCTCTTTTCTTTTAAATAGCAAAAGGAAATTAAATAGTTATGATATGCTGTGATCTGTGAGTGAATAGATTCACAAATTACACAATTGTTGGCTGTACAGTTTTGTTTATTAAAAATTAAACTCATGCTGAAAGATCATGATTATCTGTTCTTTTGGGTTTTTATTGTCCAGTTGTATGTAACCCTTTGTGTTCATATTGAATATATTCTGTGAGCAGAGTATCAACTGGGAGCCATGTTTACAGGTTTAGTGCACTTACTAACCACACCGTCGGGGTTTATCTCAAACAGTGAAGGGTGCCCTTTTTGGTGTAGATCCAGCCTTTTTAAGTCTTCTTCCTTTTATTTCCCATGGAGCACAACCTCGGCAAACTCATGCCAAACACTCCTCTACAGAAATATAATTGGGGGAACCTTTTAGGCCACTAGACAGTTCATAAATAAACAAATTTATTTTTTGGTGCTCATAGAAAACAATGGACACACCAAACAACATAAAAATGAAAAAAGGTTTTTTTGCCAGTGGTTTGTGGAACCCTTCTTTTTGAGTGGTTATTGGGAAAACCCCTTCTTTGTCCCATGGAATTTTTAACACAGGGGCCCCCTTATAGGGGGAAACAATCTTTTCTTTGCCCCGTTATAGGGAAACACCCGGGGGAAGGGAAAATTTTTTTTGGGGCAATTTCACCTTTTTTTGCCCCCTTAATTTAAAATTTTTTTTAATATTTGGAAAACCCTTTTGGCCTACTGGCAATTTGGGAAAA
>JACEFZ010004092.1:0-16428 GCA_014155875.1 Cepaea nemoralis
GGGAAAACTTGGGATTTTAATTTTGGTATATATTCCATTCTTTACACCTGTCCATTGACAGAAGCATTGTCAGTGACGAGTGCTAACTAAGTCTTTGCAACTCAGGTCCATTTTGTTTAAACAATCCTTTTAAACGCAATTGCATATTGCCAGCGGCGTTTTGCAGTCACTCACTTTCAACTAAAAATCGTATTAAAAGGGAGTTAAAATTACTTGAAATATTGCGCGGTAATGTACTAAGGGGACTGTTTTACTCCCTCGCTTCAGTTCAAAAATTCAGAAATTTTAGTGTTCCCAAAATGATTTTTAAAGTTAATTTTTACCTACCCCAAAAAAAGCACAAAAAAAAGCACCAAAATAAAAATTGTGAAGCACCAAATTCGGCGCGGCCGCGCTAAATGGCGAAAATTTTTGGAACTAAATGTCTTGAAAAAAAGCCACTAAAGTTGGTTGCGAAAAAGCGTCAAAATGGCAAAACACTTGCTCCCCCCGCTCCTTCATTTCGAACAGGGCATTTTTGTGCTGACCCATCCTGTGTAGACTCGGATCCAGAGGTCTTGTGGGTATTCTTCATCAAAGAAGCTGAGAGTGGCTGTTCTGCGCTGTACACTTGCCACAACGCAACTCCCGCAATTATCAAATTGGCAACGTTAACGTTGAAGCAATAATAAGCTCACGTGAACTATCGAACTGTAATACGAAGAATCAATCGACGCCATCCTAAACAACAGTACTCACACATTCGTTTAATGATGCGCTGGATCAATACAATGGATTAATCGAGAAAATGAATGGTTCCCTTTTAACACAGGAACGGCATTCACACAAAATATTTACGACTCTATCCCGGTAATGTCCGACTGTAGTTAGGAGCTCAATCTATCTCCGCTGTTCTCATTTTCACAGGTTTGTCTAGGTGTTCCATGCCTTCAGGTCCTCTGCTCAGTATTGACACTTTCTTCGTTAGACATCCTCCACCTGATAGTCCTCAGCCAAGCCTTTGCCTTCTCACAACCAACTCTCCAAACGAAACACGGGCTTCACACAATATGTCGCACCTCAGCCGAATCACCCAAGGTCCTCTCCCTTGTCCTTCCTTGTTGTCATCTGACGTTCCCTGTTTCTAAGTTTCCTTAGTTTCTTGTGGGGTTTTTCCCTCTATCATTTACTACCGCATTTTCCGATGACGTCATTCTGTCTAAACGCCATGTGGCAGTATGCCCCCCTCCCTTTTAAAATGATGAAATCATTTTTTTTTCATCGAGAGAATTAACCTGACACATAGCAGTGTAGACATAATGACTTTTATCGGACTAGCAAGATGCTATGGACACCTATCCATTACCCACAAAATAAAAAAATATATATATAACGGGCACGCCCTCCAATCTACACACCAACGGTAGATGTCGTGTATACAGCCCATGGGGAGGCTGTACTAACTAATCATAAAGATCAGTCCCTCATTTGTCCCTAAGGACAAGCGTCCTTCTCTAGGTCAAAACCTGGAGTAAGGGGACGTGAGGAATAAACAGGTACCAGTTGCATTTACTAGTGTCTTGTAACCATCTGTGCTATGTCAAGAATCTCAATCTCATTAAATGGGTAGGTGAGGTATTAGTATTATGACGTCATAATTTTAGGCGTAATCGAGGTAAATGCTCCTTAGAGACATCATCATAAACCCTTTGTGTAGGTGTGGCAATAATGACCGAGTGACAATATCATATAACGGCTGTCACACGTTTTCTTGATGATAATATCACGAAGTTCTTACGATGATACTGTTCATGATATTGATGATAAGTTTTGTGTGATGGTCGTTGTCTAGGTAACGATGTTCATGGTGTGTCACTTGAGATATCTAACTGACTCTTAATCCAACTCACCCCGCAGTGCATATTCACCAGGCATTAAACAAGATTCCGTTGGCGCACATAATCCTTTATTACAGAAATAAGACGGACAAACGGAACAGGTTTATACATCCAGAAACATAACGTAATCCATAGAATATAAATATCCTCCTCACAATTTAACCAGCACACATCAATGCCTTCTCACGGCCGGCTTCTAATCTCAATCCACAAGACAGGTAATCCAGCTACTATCCACGGCTGGGTCTCCCACAATACAACCCACACATTGGGTTGGAGCCACTGCTCAACTATAGAACCCACTCTGGGTTTAGGCCTACACTCAATACAGAACCCACTCTGGGTTCAGGCCTGTCTTCACAACTAGAAGAACAACACAACACGGAGCTCTCTCTTAAACGACCTGACCCGCAGTCGGTCTCTTCTCTCACTGCCTTTTCAGTCTCTTGACTTCACACAACACACCACTCTCTTTCGACCCATCCCCCCTGGGGCCACACTCACCCTTCCCATTATTTCTCAGTACTGGCTGTTTTCCTCGTAGCCAGGTCCCTCACCTTACTGTCTCCCACTCTCATCTCCATTCTTCCTCATGCCCGGTCACTCACCTCAATGTCAGTGACCCAGGCTTATGTCATCACCCCCCTCTTAAAGAAAACTTCGTTTTCAAATATTGGGAGACTAAAACTTACTAAACATGTGCCCCAGACATATAGCCTGGGTAGCCCTAAGTATGGCTCCACCTCACTTCAGCTACCACCCTAAATAATACATCAAATGCTTATAGTACATTCCCATATTCCCCACACATAAATACAAACAACTTTCTATCTTGTGTACCAATGCATGAACTAATACATCACATAATAATAATAATACATCATAGAAAAGCATTATACTTATGTACCCATAGGTCTCTTACTACTTCACGACCCCACAATACTATTTGTGTACCGACCCTATATCAGGCGGTTCTGTTCTTGCATTAACCCTCCTCTGATTCCTGTCGATGCTGTGTCTATCTTTCATGTACCCATGACTCATGGTACCTCTACAATTACAACATCTGTTTGCTATCCCTAGCCCTGGGTTAGTAATGTCGCGAAAACTCTTTTGACCTGACTCAACTTTCCTATCTGCATATTGCACCGTTACACTTGAGTCTCTGTTTAGTCTGAACTCTTTATTCAATCTTGGCCCATATATCTGGCACCTTGCTTTCTGCTGCATACGCCTTATGCCTATGTGCCCTGCACATGCACTATCCTGAGCTGTTCTAGTATATCGGTCTCTATGTGCTAAAGGTACTGCTCCTTGCCCACGTGCAGTTCTGCTATCTGAAAACCTGCGAGTGAGAACATTGTTCTTCCTCTCGAAGCACCATCTAACTTTCTTTGACTGCCTATGTTCTACTCTCCTACACCCTTGGGAACATTTGTTCAGAGTAGTATCTTGTCTCTGGGATTCACTAGCACTATATATGGGATCCATTCTCATCTGCTCAGCTGTACTATCCTTGTCCTGAGTTCCTGTGTCTACTTCAAGTGCCTCTTCTACCTCAGCTATACTCTCTAATTTAGGTTCTCTTGTGGTAACTACCTCATTACTGCTTACACTATATTTTCGGTCCCAATAAACTATTTCCTCTTCTGTACAATCTTTAACTCCTATAACATTTCCTATGATCAATCAGCCACTGGTGAGTCCAGAACACACGCTGTCACTCTTCCAGTGATATATGGTGTTTTTACTGTTATTATGGCTACTGGGTAGAACTCTACTGTGCCGTTGAATGTTATGCATCTAATCTTTTTCCCTGTATAATCCGAGGGATCTATTAAACTTCTCCTCACTCCGATAGACGTACATCCGGAATCCCTAATTGTTAACGCTGGTCTATCATGACAAATCCCTGATGCAGCTTCAGACTTCCTCCTTCATGCACTGCTGATCCTGCTTTACTGTATGACCACATATTAGGACTGGCTGACTGTCTTTTTCAAAAGAGGTTTGCACCCACTACACTCTTCATTGTTCAGCGTCTCAATTACTTGCGCTGCATTTGAGTGCTCTGTTTCTCTCATCCTACATTGATGGCTGATATGCCCTTCTTTCCACATTTGAAACAAGTAATCTCCCTTTTAGTGTTGTTCGTTGGTCCATCTGATGGTTGTGCATCACACTCTGCTGCCTTGTGTCTCCAGCTCCCACAATTCCAACATCCGGCATAATTTGGACAGTCTCTGGAAGTTCCCTCTTCTATATGGGTACCGTCCTACTCTACCAACATTGTTTCCTCGGAAACCATTATCTTGAAGTTCTTGCTGCTCACCTTTCTGTGCTGAATCCACACTTTTCGCCCTTGGTCTGATGACTGGATTCTGGTCCTGTCTAGTGTACGCTGCACAGACTATTTCCACACTCATTAGTTTCCCAATAGATACGTTAGGATGTGCAGTCATGTAGTTTTGCCCTAACTGAGACATTGTGTCTATGTCCTTTGGCTTCCGTTCCTCAAAGAACGCCACTAAATTAGAATTGCATGCAGATACTACCTTGTCTCTTAACATTAGATCTACTAATTTATTAAAATCTTTCCCTACCTCTGCAAGCTCCATCCATTTGTTAAATGTGTTCTTTACTGTGTTAACAAAGTCTGTGAAATCTTGATTTGTCTCTGGCCCTAACTGTCTAAATTTTGTTCTATATCCATGTTCAGTTAGTTGGAACTTTGTCAGCAAACGTTGACGTAAGATAGTGTAGTTGTTCCTTTCTTCTACAGGTAAATTGAACATGGTGTCTAGTGCCTTACCCGTAAGAAGCTCCCCTAGTCTAATCGCATACTGTTCTTCGGGGATGCCTAACACTTTCGCTGATGCCTGATATCTGTCAAGATAAGCTTCAAGGTTGTCTCGGTCCGTAAAATATGGCAGTTTTAATCTCTGTGACGACTGCGACGGTTTTCTACTTTCCTCACTTTGACCCTTCGATGCAAATTCTAACTTTTTAATAGCAATTTCCGCTTCCATCTTAATCTTCTCTTTCTCAATTTCCATTCTCATGTGTGTCTCTCTCTCTTCCTGTTGACGCTTGGCTTCCATTTCAGCTTGTCTTTGTTCTCTCTCAGCTAACTTTTCTTCCTGTAGACGTTTTGCCTCGCGTTCATTATGCCTCTCCTCTCTTTCCGTCTGTTGTTGTTCTTTTGCTTCGGCATACTCCTGTAACTCTTTACCCTTCAGGCCTATTCTTTCACCTGCTTCAATATAATCCATTAAAGTAGGCATCTTGTACTTGTGGACACGTTGCTGTGAATCAGCCAACTATAAATGTACAGACTTTGCTGTTAGTCTTTGTGTCACTTCTCTAAGTACACCCGCACTCCCTGTGTACGTAAATTCGTAGTGCTAAAATATCACTCTGTACTCACCCAGTCACTCTATAAGCACTAGGTAGTGAGGGGGAAGTATCACCTATACTCCCTTATATCTATATATCTATGACCAAAAGTTCATGAAGTCCCTGGAAATATTGTTAAACATACATATAAATACATATACAAACAAATGGATGATAACACTAAGTGATGACTATCCAACGCTAGACTTCACAAGCTGAGTACACGGAGACGATGATGACACAGAAATAAACCACAGTAACAAATACAAGCTTGTGTAGGGACATCCACAGTGCGCGTAAAATATAAACTGACTCAGATACCACTAGATAGTAGACACGACAAAAGTGCACGATAATAACATCTATCCGAACACAGCAAATATCATATGTAAATATAACGAAAAGAAGAAAGAGAAGGAAAAAAAATTATAGCATAAAATTATACAGAAATCTGACAGTCAAACCCAAACTGGCACGTTATATAATTCAGGACCGTCCCTGCAGAACCAAATAAACCGATCTTTCGATTATCTTCCCAGACATTATATATGGTGCACCTCAGAAAGTAACTTTTCGCCCTGTCTCCCGGCCTTCGAGAAACAACACAAAAATCCCCTACTCTTGACAAACACTGGACCACATACAAATAATTGCGTAACACCCGACAACAATAAATATGACGATGGGAGCAAAACAATAAAAAATAATAATGTGTAACTGGTTGGCCGACAAATATGGGCCTATTAATCCGTCGCCAAAAGTTCTTTTTATTCAGTCACCAAAGTTTTTGTTCGTTTTAATAGTTATTCGCAATCCGCTGGAAATGTCTACGACACTAGATTTCAAACCGACTTCTTGTTTTGTTGAGTGGTTATTGAATTCACGTGGTGATCAAAAGTTCCAACTGGCGACAAAAGTTGAAGATGATAGTGATATCCAAACTGTTCTGTCTCGACACAGTCCGTAACGTTATTGTACTTTCTCTGTACGTGGTGGCCCCACAGTAATAATCCAAAGTGTTCTTTCGATATGTTGTTACTTTCGTTGCGGAGATGGCGCTTCGCTGTATCATTAATGTTATGGATTTTCGTTACCCGACAAGATTCACCAAAAAGAAAAGGAGAATGGCAGGCAATGTTCAGCGCTTTAAATTTGGGTATATAAATCCTTATCGGCAAAGAAGTACAACCATGGTTGCGATGACGATAAGTTAAAACTGTTTGCTCATAACAGAATAATGATGACAACAATAGAACAGTTCAACAAAGGCGAAACATAAAATCTGGCTTTCTTTCAAACAACCTTGTTTATCCCGATCTCCTGTGGAAATTCCCAGTAACTTTCCACTGTCCCTAACCTTGACCTTGCCGGACATCTCAAGTCAGTACCTCAGTCTTCTTTGTCATAATAATCCACACTGACTGTCTGTAAAATGACCGGACACTTTTCCGTCATACAAAAACACCTTCCACACAACTTCTCAGCCCCGACACGGCTGCTCTTTTGACTCCGTGGAAATTTTCTCAGTAACTGCTTACTGTTAAACAGCCTTGCCTTCCAAGGTCAACCTAATTTCTCTTTATCACTCTCAGTGAAAAATTCCTACGTAAAACAGTTTTCACACAAACTTGACAGCCCCACCCGGCTGCGGTAGGGGTACCGTTACTATCCCCTTCAGTCAACTGTCCGTCAAATCAGCGACTGCCAATTTTTCTCTGTTTTCCAAACATGTACTTCCCCAGTACCTGGACGCTGGTGTACCCACCCGTCCTATTTACTGCGTCGAATAATCTTGACCAGTCAACTTGCAACAACACAGTGCGCTTGCCTCCAGCACACACACACCTGTCAATTATCTTTGGTTCCCAATCCTGTCATTATCACCGACAGCGGACTGTTCCTACACACACACACGCTGCCCTCGCCACTCTGGATTCAACACTCGTCTTTCATCGCCGCGTCCTGCTAGCTTCAGCCCTCCTGCCTGGTATCAAATTTACCTGTCACCGTAATGGACTCTCCCGGTTAGTCTGTATGGCGTGTCTTTATCACCGACTTTTGTGCTGCCGCTGTTTTTTGACACCCCCACTCGCTTTAGCGATATGGTTGGTTCCAATTCACCTGTAGTGGATTTGACGTGAACTGTCTGTATCAGTTCCCGCACGGAGAAAAACTCAGTGTTTATACGGTGAACACACTCCGCTGTCCACCCTCTCTCCGCGAAAAGCCCACAAATATCTCAGAATGACAACACAGTCTATAATGTTCTTGACCGTACGTAGGCCTTCCAGATACTCCTTACTAAGCGACGAGCGCCCAGATGTTCTTGATCGGACGAGCTCACAGATTGTCACACGTTTTCTTGATGATAATATCACGAAGTTCTTACGATGATACTGTTCATGATATTGATGATAAGTTTTGTGTGATGGTCGTTGTCTAGGTAACGATGTTCATGGTGTGTCACTTGAGATATCTAACTGACTCTTAATCCAACTCACCCCCGCAGTGCATATTCACCAGGCATTAAACAAGATTCCGTTGGCGCACATAATCCTTTATTACAGAAATAAGACGGACAAACGGAACAGGTTTATACATCCAGAAACATAACGTAATCCATAGAATATAAATATCCTCCTCACAATTTAACCAGCACACATCAATGCCTTCTCACGGCCGGCTTCTAATCTCAATCCACAAGACAGGTAATTCAGCTACTATCCACGGCTGGGTCTCCCACAATACAACCCACACATTGGGTTGGAGCCACTGCTCAACTATAGAACCCACTCTGGGTTTAGGCCTACACTCAATACAGAACCCACTCTGGGTTCAGGCCTGTCTTCACAACTAGAAGAACAACACAACACGGAGCTCTCTCTTAAACGACCTGACCCGCAGTCGGTCTCTTCTCTCACTGCCTTTTCAGTCTCTTGACTTCACACAACACACCACTCTCTTTCGACCCATCCCCCCTGGGGCCACACTCACCCTTCCCATTATTTCTCAGTACTGGCTGTTTTCCTCGTAGCCAGGTCCCTCGCCTTACTGTCTCCCACTCTCATCTCCATTCTTCCTCATGCCCGGTCACTCACCTCAATGTCAGTGACCCAGGCTTATGTCAACGGCGTATTTCATAATGTGGTGGCTATACTTGGCAATAGCGATCACAGTAAAATTGAAAACCTATGACTCATCATCATTAAGTACTAAATATGAACAATAATAATAAGAAGAAGAATATGTAACTACTTAACTCTCTGAACTGAAATTATGTGAAAGAAAATATATATATAATTTTATGCTACGCATTAGCAATAAATTAATAATGTTACTCAAGTAGTGATCACAAAGGTACAATTAATATTGACATATGTCGTTTCGCGACGAAAACCATGTCTACTGTATCAGTGTTCAACACATATACTCTCATCAAGAGTCAGGTTTCGATCCTCGAAATATAATTATACTATCACTGTTTAATACGAATATGCCGTACTAATATGACATAACATTATCTTAGAAATACAAACGATTTCCGATAATCCAGAAATGTTCAGGTATAGTTCGTCAATTACAGCGCACATGGTCAATCACACTCAACTGTGCAGTGTCACTTGTCATGGCGAACAATGTCCCTGCCAAAGAACGAATTAAACAAACTATGTACATATCCGAACAACCTAATAAATTTCACATAATTCGCAATTTGTTGTTTTCAACAGTAATCTACCTGGGTGAATGTATGCAACATATGTTAATCAGCCTAACGAAAATCCAAATACGAACGCAGACAATAAGTAAGAAAATATAACATACATAATTTTTTTAGAGACGACTAAGAAGATCTTTAAGAATATTATCATCGTCTAGAATTTGGCAGATCTTAACATTGTAGACTTTCACAGAATAATAATCCGTAAGAACTTCTACGAAATAAATAAGAAATATAATATAATATTCGGATTCAACAATAATAAATATTTAAACCAATTAATATTCAGATTGATAATGCTAGTGATAACGTTAACCAGTAATGTGGTAGCTAAAGTAGAGAATAGGATTACGTTTGCTATCATAAGATTGTAAAATAAGGTATAACAGAGATAGTGTGGCAAATTCTGAAAAGTATAGCTTTATATCCGCGAAATTCCGAACAACTTCTTTTGTAAGACCCTAATGTGTCTGTAGTGTATTATGTGTTGATATAAACCTAACACTTTCATCCCATTTTATTTTTCTATTTTTCCTTTTATTCTTTCTTTGATTCATTTTCTTTCTTTCTTTCTTTCAAATCTGTAGAATCTCTCTTCTGCACTAATGCCAATATTTGTACATTGTAACTTTGTTGATTGGAACAATGTTTTAGTTTTCACTCTTGTGTATGATATGTAATGCATACCGTACAATGAGGTATGTTTGGCAAATCTGTACCAGAAGTGAGACAAGTAACCAAGGTAAGCAAAGATAAGTGTAATTTGTTTTCTGTAATGTTCTTTGCATTTACCTTTTAACTTCGTAACGTATAGTTTTGTTTGTCTGCTAAAGTTTATTCCCTTTGTTTTGACTTGCGCACAAGTGTTTGTGGTGTATTTCTTTGATTGTGTGTATCTGTTAGTGACATACTTTTTAACTTCAGCGTGTATGTGTGTAATACACCTCCTGACTTCTGTGTGTACGTTTGTGACATACTTCTTGACTTCTGTGCGTATGTATGTAATATATTTCTTGCCTTTTGTGTGTATATTTTTGCTACACTTCTTGCCTTCTGTATGCATGTCCACGATATGTCTTTTTGTTCGTAAGAAACCGTTTATACAATGTTTCTTGAGCTGTGCGTATATGTATGTACTGTTGCACATAACATATATCTTTGTTCGTGTGTATGTGTTCGTGATGACACATATAGCCTGTGATATGGTTGGCTTAATCAAAGTTATAATCTGAGTAACAATCATGGTTATGATATCCCATTTTGATTGTTTAATGGGTTGTGCGTGTTGTGTATGTGACTTTTGCGTGCAACAACCAGTGCGTGTAAGTTTTATTCTCTTTTTAGCATGTTTCAAAAAGATGTCATTAAAAGACATATAATCACGTTTCATCTGTTTCTGATATGATGAAGAATGTTCGTTTATCTCGTGCATATCCTGGTTTATACAATTCGTTTCTGTTGCGTTATCACACATTTGTGTTAGCTCATTTTCGTTACCAGTTGGTCTAACTTGTTTTAATTGTGTGTTTTCTTCTTCTTTATTTTCTTCTTCTTCATGCGTCGTTTGAGTTTGGGTACTTGTGAGTGTCTCGTCAGGTTTGCGTTCAATGGTTACTTTCTGAACTAAATCTTTGACATTCGGGATATTACCCACTATTAACCCAGCACCAGGGCTTGGTAATACAGCAGCACATACTTTACCTGTGTAATATGGGCAATCAATCATGACCCATGCGGTTTTGTATGTTTCTATAGTACCTCCGAATGTTCTGCAACCAATATTCTCACCTGTGTAATCACTTTCGTTTATTAACCTGTGATCGACTCCCACAATAACTGATGAAGTATCCCTAATGCAGGTCGTTGATATGTTATTGACCCATGCTTGTTGCGTAACAAGAGTGTTTTCGTCATCGTCAATGATGAATACTGTGTTCGTTTCATAAATGTGTCCCTGTTTCCTTCTTTGCTCCTTTACAATCCCCTCTAATTTTTCCGTTTTCTGTATTGCATAATTCCTGAGCCTTGAACCGTTTAAACCCAACGTCTTACCTATCTTCATGTAGTCTTGAAATATCGACATCTTGTCCTACCTGTGCAATAACTTATCTAGCTGAAATATGATATAGGAGTGTGCAAAGAATACAAAAGAAACAGACAATATGGAAGTACATATAAAATATAGTATGTAATATCCAACCACAATTGTTGTCAACTTCAACTCAACAATAATTCAGCAACAGAAATTCAGCAATCTTAATGCGATAAAAATGTCCTAAGTGTTAATAAATGTAAATACTAGAAATTAGTAGTAAAATATATATTCAATATAAAGAATATACTGACACAACAATGACGCTATTACGATAACGAACTACGAAGTGACATACCTACATAATATTTAATCACATATAGATAAGGAGACGTGATAGAATACGGAATGTAAATGCCTAACGGTACAACGCGAAAAAAAAATTAATATATTACCAACGAATCGCAAGTTCGTCACAAAAATATATTTGTCACAAGCTGACAAGCTGTCAGTAAATAACGTGTCTGAATGTCAGATAAATAGACTCATGTGACCTTCAGATAGCGCTTCAATCTCTCGCTTTGTTAAATAACTACGGAGTCGGCTATCGGAAGAAAAATATGCCATATATTAGACACCCAAACAGACCACAGTTATATAACAACAAACAGCAAATGTACTGGCCTTAACGAGATAAATCCTGTGAGCAATGTCCAGATCTCCCAAAGACTGACGATGGAAGGAAGCGTCGATGGAGGTCAAGTCTATAATGTCCAGAATACCATGACTAATGTGTGACTTGCCCTGTAATTTGTCTACGATGACGTGTGCAAAAACTCGTTGCGTTGATTATATGCAAGTGCGGTGTCCGTCCAATATATTGAAATGGCACCGTGATAAACGAAATGCTGCTTCAACGTCTCTAACAGCCAGCGACAGTGTCCCCGTTACGACCTTGATTACTGGAATGACGTTGATAAATGCTTGACTCAACGCAATGTGTACAACGTAAGATCCCTGAGCATGTTTACTTTCCCGTTAATGGCATCATAAATGTCACGTGTAGCAGGTAGTAAAATAGTGAAAATTGGCGTGAGGGAATCTTGTGGAGGGAAGTGTCGGTGAGGGAAACTGTCCTGAAGAGATTATGTTAAGGGAATCAAAGGTGTGGAGGGACAGTTCAACGTGTGCAGTTCATCTGCAGATTTCCTCCAACATACATGTTGTGTAAATAATATGTCTTATGCAGAGTTGGTGGCAGACACGAATCCATAATATGAACAACGTATATAAATAGATATTTTTGTGACTGGGGTTTTGCTGTCCGCAAGTGTAAGTGTTCAGATAATTGTATAACAAATCGCGTTAGTAACGAATGTCCTTTGCGCCGATAATGAATTTATGATAGAGTGTCGGCAGCAAGTAACATCATGTTTGGTATCATTTTCTTCGTTGACAGTTGCGTATCAAATATGTTTAAGTGTCCGGTGTGTCGTGTCAACTGTGTACCTAGTTCATACACATAACTCAATGTGCGTATAAATATCCAATGTTTGTAGGCTGCACTGTTTACATCAGCGTTTCTTCATTAATGCAGTGTCGTGTTCTTTAGTATGCTACAAATGGTGCGTGTAGTATAGTGTGTTCTTTCTGTGACGTGCAACTATCGCCGTGAATATTGTGGCGTTCGTACATTTTTAGGCACGTCAGCTCTCTTGTATGTGTCCGATACAACGGTCTATAACAATATGCGTTATAATGTTTCTCTTACCTTGCTCCGATATTTTAAGAATAACACTATTCCTTACGAATTCCTGCTCCGTTTTCTGACTCAGTTCCTTATTTGGCCGACATATTTAAGCACCGCATCTTCCTGTGCTCTTTCATTTCCCGTGTTGCACCGTGCGTTACTTTGAGTTATGGTGTGCATTCATCTTTATGCGTTCTTCACTTTCGACTATTCTGGTAGGGGTTATCTTGACAATAATTTACTTGATAATCAATATCTTGAGCACCGGATCGATGCCACCACATCTGCCACAACGCAACTCCCGCAATTATCAAATTGGCAACGTTAACGTTGAAGCAATAATAAGCTCACGTGAACTATCGAACTGTAATACGAAGAATCAACCGACGCCATCCTAAACAACAGTACTCACACATTCTTTTAATGATGCGCTGGATCAATACAATGGATTAATCGAGAAAATGAATGGTTCCTTTTAACACAGGAACGGCATTCACACAAAATATTTACGACTCTATCCCGGTAATGTCCGACTGTAGTTAGGAGCTCAATCTATCTCCGCTGTTCTCATTTTCACAGGTTTGTCTAGGTATTCCATGCCTTCAGGTCCTCTGCTCAGTATTGACACTTTCTTCGTTAGACATCCTCCACCTGATAGTCCTCAGCCAAGCCTTTGCCTTCTCACAACCAACTCTCCAAACGAACACGGGCTTCACACAATATGTCGCACCTCAGCCGAATCACCCAAGGTCCTCTCCCTTGTCCTTCCTTGTTGTCATCTGACGTTCCCTGTTTCTAAGTTTCCTTAGTTTCTTGTGGGGTTTTCCCTGTATCATTTACTACCGCATTTTCCGATGACGTCATTCTGTCTAAACGCCATGTGGCAACACTGTTCTGTTCATTCTTGTCAAATATTCCTCTCAGTTTTGTCTGGATCTGTAGTGATAGTCTATGCTCATCTTTCCATGGAGTTCGCTCTGGAATAGTTTTTAGGGGGATACCAACTGTGGGCAGATCGGTGGTTTCTCTGCAGAGTCGTTTGGCCTGGTGGATAAAACTACTTCTTTTCAACCGCCCCATAGCTAGGTTTTCAAATCTGTTCTTCATAGGGTGGCCTGGCAAGCTGAGGAACTTTTCTGCTTTTATTTGCGTTTTCGTATCTCTGAGCTCTCTCAGTGCTTGTGTCCTCCCCTTCTCCATCTCCACTATAGGAGTTGATCTCATCCCTCCAGTGGTGACTCTAAGTGCTTGACTTTGCACCTTGTCCAGCTCTTGTAGTGTGATTTTTGATGCTGAACACCGTGCAGTTTATCCGTATTCAAGGTGTGGTCGTATGCTCCGTTGGTAAACTTTACTAAGTATTTTCCCACTGGTTTCCCGTATGGTTCCACTTAGTTTTCTCGGGATGGCTATTTTCATACTGGCTTTTGCTACTGCTTTGTGATGTGCTTTCTCTATGTCAGCGTGTCATCAAATGTTACTCCAAGGTATATTGGTTCTTTATCTTCTCTTAGGGGTATTCCATTTATCTGGATGATCTCTGCCTTTTGTTTTGGAGAGAGAATAAATAGAGTGGTGCTGCACTTATCAGTCTTTATGCTGACACACCATCCATTTACCCATGCAACAAATGCGTAGCGATCTGGTGGCCACTGATGCATGTTCATGTGTGCTCCATAGAACCAGGTCACCAGCGAATATTGCCGCTTTAATTACATGCGCTAGATTAGCAACAAGATCATTGATGAAGATTAGAAAAGTGTGGGGGACAATACTCCGCCCTGGGGAACACCGTGACGCAGTAGTACTTTCTTGCTCTTGAGTTCGCCTATCTGTACTCTGGCTTTTATGTTGTGCAAGTATGCTTTTACCCATTTGTACATTCTTCCATTGACTTTACAGTTTCTCAGTTTCTTCATCAGACCTTCTTTCCAGACTTTGTCAATGGCTTTCTTCAGATCTATCCATCTTGGTACTGTTTCTCGTGCTGCCTGTAGTATGCATTTCCCAAACTCTTCAATTACTTTATTTATGTCTTTCTCAGTATTCAGGTTTCTAACCAGTATGCTTGTGCGTTGCGTGTACATTGCCCAGTCCGCTTTCTTGTAGATCCACCTCGAATATCTTGGAAGTATGATCACAAAAGATGGCAGTTTGAATAGAAACATCGAAATCAGGTGTCCAAAAAAAAAAAAAGTGCACTTACATATCAACTATCAGCCATACTGAAACATACAAACATATCTATGTCCGCAAAAAGACAGATAATACATAACATATTCACACCAACCCTTTGCTACCAATCTCAAACTTGGACATTATCCAAATCACACTTACGCAAAATCAACACCTGTGAGATGAGATGCCTGAGGAGAGCTGCCAACTTAACAATCCGAGAACGAGTAAGAAATATTGTCATCAGACATACAGTGGGGTCAACACCCTGTGCCACATTTATCGAAAGACAGAAGATCAGATGGTTTGGCCATCTCGTTAGAATGCAACACCATCAACTACCAGCACTGTTCCTACATCATAAAAGATCTTCTAGGAGAGCACGAGGACGACCGAGAAGAAAAATGGATTGACAGCATCAAAGACATTAGTGTTATAGTATAATGGGCACTATTTGGAAACATTGACGAAGTAAGAAGGTTAACTTCATTCTAAGGTCATCTGGTAGGAGCATGATCTCTCGTGTGTGCATCGGGATTTCCAAAGTTTGTTTCGTTGGTTTTACTTGTAGACACCATTTGTGCTTGACGTCATTGCCTATATCTCAGATGACGACAACAGCAATTTTTGCAGCTGTTACTGATCATAGGAGAGTTTGTACTATATGCTCCTTAATTTAATATTAAGAAACATCAACAGGACAACTCGACTGGAATTCTACTCTATTCTAAACGCGAGAATGTAATCTGTATAGGTGTCAGTCCTCTAAAAGTACTGGATAGTTTTGGTTTGGCCATCATAGACCATAACTTTAGGAAGGGAAAATCCCAACTGCACCTCCCAGTGATAGAGAATTGGAAACACACCAAGGGACCGAGTATCCACTGGAATAAGTGGATAACTCTGCAGCTGAGCAGAGCAGGGCACTCAATTGTCCTGACATTTGTAAATGGTTCTCAAATGTAGAGGTAAAAGACCATCATGTGGACGTGGAAGTCAAGGGGAAACCACCACATTATCTTCTAATGACTTCATGGCAAAACACAATTCAGAGGTAGTGAACAACGTTAATGGCTGTCTTAGGACATCCTCGTCCGGTAGGGACAGTCATGAGCGACAGGTGACACCAGACCGTCATCCAGCTACTGATCGCAAACTAAAACATTATATACAACAATAAGAAAGCGACAAACAGCTTTCTTTGGTCAGGTGATGAGAAGATAGGCTTTAGAGAACATCGTGACAGCTTGAAGGATCGAGAGGAAGAGAAGCAGAGGCAGATGGATTGAGACGGTGGCATGGAGGAATATCAGCAGAGCTGATCTAGAACACCAAAGACCGAGATCCGTGGAGAGCCATGAATGTCTACACTAGCTGGCAGGGCACTTGATGATGATGATATGTTTCATGTCGGGCACGCCGATATCATTGGGATCATTATAATAGAATAGTTGTTCCTCCCCCGATGTGTCCCCTTGCC
>JACEFZ010004093.1:0-17540 GCA_014155875.1 Cepaea nemoralis
CCTAGTCCCAAACTGAAAGCTCCAAACTATAACTTCCTACGGGGTTGAGGTAGAATTTGGTATAGTTCTGTTTATAGTTTTACAGAAGTCTGAAGAGCTCTTCTGTTCCTGATTGACTAAAGTAACAGTAGAGTTATCTTCGCATGTAAGATGGCGATAGCCGGCAGAGTGCTGACAGCCTAGGTTTGCCTCAATGAGTAGCGGTGAAAGTGCTACTCTGCAGATTGGCAGGGGCGTAGTAAGAAAAACAAGTGTCAGGGGTATTCAGCGAAGATTCAGGGCAAAGGATGTTCCCTAATGGTGGTAGTGACCCTTGGTCATGGTTGTTGTTTTAAGAGCAAACTTGACCTCAGCTCTGGTTAATGTTGTTTTTAGGTCACTCACACCCCCATTCGTATACCCATTCGTATACATGTTTATATCACTGTTTATGTCACTATATCTTTGCTCCTAGGGTTATAGTTCTGTTATTTGTTATATTACGACTCTTTGCTGTGTCTGGTCCAAGTCGGCCCATGAGATGCGGGTGTCCTGTATGTGTACTGAGGGTACCCCTCGACTCAAATGAACATAGTTGATGTTTTACTGTCATTTAGAGACCGCCCCTGTAGTCGGTGCTAGGCAGCAGTTATCTCTAACTGTGGGAATTCAGGTTCCCATTTCTGTAGGTACCGACTGTCCATGAGTCCTGGGATGATATAAATAGAGAGTCCATATCTGTTGCTACAATTGTTGTTTACGTTGAGACTTCTTTGTTACCATGTCTTTGCTGGTTTGTGGAGATGGGTATCCGGGCATGTTCATCGCGATATTAGGCAGCAGTGATATCTACTGTGGGAACGTAGGTTTCCAAACCTGTATTTATCAGTTGTGCGACAAGTCAGGATCTGCTTGTCCCTGGATCAAGCAATTCTGTCAATAAAAGTCTAATTTCGTTGTTCTTAATTTGTTTTGTTTAGTTTATAGTTTTTTGTGCAAACTCATTGATCCTGTTACAGTCCGACAGTGTAATCTTTTGTCTGGGGTATACAACCGTATATTCCCCGCCTGAAGAACTCCTGGAGGTTTTTGTCTAACTCTCTATCCCTTTTCTTGTTAACTGAGGGGAATGTATCAAGTGCTCTTTCTCTCTCTTCTTATTATCCTTTTCTTCTCTTGCCCACTAGAAGTCAGTGTTGCGCTTCTTCACCCTTGAGCACCTAAGTATTGGAACTTACTCCTTCCTGTCCTTGATATTCTCCTGCTGTGATATATATAATATTTTTTTTTAATGTTTGTCAGGTCTTAGTCACATATGACTGAACTACCGTATGACAATAGGCGGTACTACTTGCTTTCTGTTAGCTCCAAATGTAGGGCGGCGCTTACCAAACCTGACACCCCACATTGTGCCAACGGCTTTGGGCGTAAGAGTAAAATTGGAGGGTATACGTCTTATCCTGATGCGAGGAAATGCAACCTAAAGACAAAATGTCATGGCAGGGCAGACCAGGACCTAAGCCTTAGTTGACAGCTGGTCTGGGATCGAAGCTCTGACAGGCAGACAGTTAGAGCACTGCTTTGCTGATCCGGCAGCTTCTGCAGCTTGTCTTGTTCCATAAGTATTGGTGTTACCATTCCTCTGGAGTGAACTATACAGGCCGAGAGAGGGATCATGCTCCATGGACAACACATGGCCTTTATATCTTAGCCCAGACTTTGTGCTATGGGAAGATATAACTCCATCCCTGGTCTTAACCGAACTGGATCAGACCTGGTCTTCACCGATCAGACCGAGAGGTACCAGTTATGGAAAATAAGTCTTTGTCAATTGGCGTAGACATGGGGCGCCACGGGTTGCCTCTGACGGTGGGAGACACCTACAGGTGTCACTGATCAGCTACCGCCAGCCTCATGCTGGGCTGCCCCGGTCAGTTGGGTGCTGATCCGCCACAACCTGCCTGCTTCAATGGGTGCTTGGGGCTAGGACAAACTCTGTATGGCAGGTTGTAAAACCAATGCACCAGGTAATACTAAAAAGAAAAGAAATAGAAACCTCAAGCTACGGCTTGCAACCTGGAACGTAAGAACCATGTATCCAGGATTCTCCACTGACCTGACGAATGTTGACGATGTGAGAAAAACGGCTGTGATTGATGCTGAACTCAGTCGTCTTAACATTGTTATTGTTGGCCTACAGGAGACTCGCCTCGCTGAGGAAGGGTCACCCAGGGAAAATAATTACACCTCGCCCGTGTGTTGCCGGGGCCCATACGGGGTAGCAAAGAATAGTAACTTTATTGTTTACCATGCACGACGTAAGAGGCGACTAAGGAGGCTATGGTTCCGTCGCCCTGCTACTGAGTGAGTGCGTGGCGCGACACTGTGAGCTGTGAATTTTGCATGGAATGCTTTTACATCTGTCCGCGGTTGTTTTTAGTGTGAAACTGCATGTTCGGAGCGATGACGGCCGGCTGTTGCTGGATTGATTGGTTTGCCTTTTCGGTTCACGAGTTCTTTTTTCAGGAGGCTGTAGCTATGGAGTTCGTGCTTTGTGCGGCGCTTTCGGTGGGTCGCCCTGCAGAAAGAGACCGAGCCATATGGGATAAAACTCGGGTTAATGAAATCTTTCTGGTGACTGCCCTTTCCATCGACGATGAACCGTATTTTTCGGTGAGGACTTTTGTGTTTGCATTCTGGCGGCGGCGTCATGCACAGTGTACTGTGCGGGCTGTTGGCTTGCCGACACTCCTGTCTATTCCATTGTTCACATAGGGCAATGAGAAGCATTTTGCGTGATATTCACTGGCACAGGAACGGAGCAATATGGGGACGACCCATTGCCATGAAGTTGGAACCGCGACTAACTAACTGACTAATTACACTGTTTTTTTTAAACCGTAGAGGGCAGGCAGAAAAAAGGCAAATGGTGTGGGCTTTGCAGTGAAGAATTCCCTACTTGGAATAATTGAAATTCCTGCTGGAGGTAATGAAAGACTATTAACCTGTCCGCTTGGCAACCTCTTGTGGTTTTGCCACCATTATCACTTCTTATGCACCGACACTCTGATGATGGGAAGGATTCGCTTTATGAGGAGTTAGACTCTGTGATCAAGGCATTCCAATCCAATTTAATCTAATATTTTGTACGAATACCCCCTTTCAGCCTTCGAGTGCTCGACGTGGTTATAATTGGGGTTTAAATATTGAGCACAACCCACCACTGGCAGCGCCGATAATATTCCAGCATGAATCTAAGGTCTATCCATGTCAATATGGAAGCTTCAAATCCTGAAGCAACCAAATAGTCAATATAATTGGGGTATTTATGGTGTAGCTTATAGTTTGTCTTTCGTACATTGGACTGCTTGTTTTAAGTTTCGCGGATTCTACAATGCTCAGAGATTGAACGAAACAACCAAAATTTGGAGAGTACTGATCAGAGAGTTGCTATTAGCAGAAGATGCTGCAATTACAACGCACTCTGAGGAAGAATTACAACGTCTACTATCTGCATTCTCCAATGCTTGTTCTGAATTTGGTTTAACAATTAGCAAAAAGAAGACACAGATTATGTCACAATATGCACATGGGGTACCATAAATCTTTATTGACGACGCCGAACTGGAGATAGTAGACCATTTTACATATCTAGGATCAGAGGTAAATAGCAAATTATCCCTTGATCAGGAAATCAACATCAGGATTGGCAAGGCAGCAACAACAGTGAACTGGTTACCAAAAAGAGTCTGAGAGAACAGGAAGCTTACTGCCAAAACAAAAGTCATTATCTATCAAGCCTGTGTCCTTAGTACTCTTCTTTATGGCAGTGTAGCCTGATCAACTTACACCAAGAAAAACGTTTAAACAGCTTTCATTTGCGGTGTCTGCGAAGATTACTTGGTATTAAGTGGCAAGAAAAATTCACATATACTGAAGTATTGGAAAGATCAGGTTGCGTGACGGTTCGTTCCATGTTCAGTCTTTGTAGACTTAGATGGATAGCACACGTTAGAAGGACGATTGATGGTAGAATACCAAAGGACATCTTTTTTGGTGAATTACAGATGGGTAAGAGATCTCAGAGTCGGCCTCTACTACGATACAAAGATGTGTGTACGCGGGACATGATTGATACAGGCATTGATAATGCACATTGGGAGCAAGTCGCCACTGAACGTGTTGCATCGAGGGCACATATCAGAAATGGAATAAAGACAAAGGAGAAAATGATTGAAACAAACACGGAACGTATGAAACGTAACATGGTACGTGAAGGTGAAAATAACCATGTGTTCACATGTATCCACTGTTGACGAACATTTACAGCGAAAATTGGCCTTATCAGTCACATTCGAAATCGCCATGGGTAGTAGTTATTATCATTTTGAAGCATAGTGTAACAAATTATCGTCTGTCAAGACGGAAGGTGCCAATGATATATAAAATGTATTCTTTTGTTTTGTTGAGTCCAGTTTGACTATTTTGCATGATGTGGAATACAGAATACAGTTTGGCCATTTCGATTTCTGTGTCCTGGTTTCCGTTTCGTATCTGACACTGTATATTTGACTAATATATCGACATGTGTGCCATATTCCAACCTTCTCCAATTTAATTTAATTTAGTTATTTGGATCTTAAACTCCCATGCGCTTTTTATAGGTTTTTTAGCTTTCATTATTCTAATATCCAATTCAAATTATTTACTATTTTTTTTAAACAAATTTAGCTAGTTCTTGGAGATCTTGTTCAGTTCCTGCCACAACAAGACTGTGTTGTCAGCATATAATAGGTTTTAATCGATCCAGATTTCTAATCTTGGCGGCTTCTTTGTAAATGAATGGTCCTTTCCAAGAAAGCACACATTAAAATACGCTCCTCATATAGCAAAGTTGTATAATTAAAACAAGTGCAGTTATTCTTCATATCCAGGAACATAATTGTGAACGTCCGTGACTACCAGAACGGGATATATGCAGGTGAAAAAACAGCATTAGGATATGAGTTAGGTTGAAAGATGAAATTGCTGACTCTGCGGTAGACCATTGACTATGATGCATGGCTCAGAGATCCTTGTAACCAAATAGAGAACCACTCTACGAGAATACAGAATAGCTGCAATCCAGCTTACCGTCCAAGGACATACTCTCTTCTATATAAGAGTGTACATCAAAATATCATGTTTGATTCTTGTGTCCTCGAGATCAAGTGCTGCCACCGCCGTCTCTTGTCTGTTTTGGAACACTCCATAAACTGCACAGGCAAACGTGGCTGCATTTGACCTAGTATCTATTCCTGGCCTGCAACTTTTCAAACCTTTCGCGGGAAGCTTTTCCCTTTCTAAATATTCTCTAAGCTTCACAGCAACGATATTCTCCAGCACCTTGCCAAAGTTTATTCTGTACGGTGATAATCCTAAACCCATTTAGCTTTGAATGATCATTGCCTGGTTTAAGAAGCGGTGTTAAATAGCTGTGCACCCAATCCTGGGGTACAAGTAACACGATGGCACCCTGATGCTCAGGTGAAAGCAAGCAGCCACCTCCATAAATTCCCCATCACTCATAACCCTCATGTGGGCGTACCTAACCCCATCGGGAATTGGTGGGATGTCTTGTTTTTTTTTTTTTTAATACATCTTTGATAACTTGCGGTTGAATGATACTTTCCCAGTAGGTATCTTTAATAGTACCTGAGAGATCTGCTCGTCTCTAATGTACCCATCGTGCCGATCTGACTGTGCTATAAAACTCCGCAGGAAAGTTTCCCATTTCTCTTTGTCTGTTGTCAAAGATGAACGGCTATCTCTTTATATTGTACCCACTGCGGCATGACAAGCTTTCCTTTGCATCAGTCTGTGCAATTTCAAGAACTTCACCGGCGTTTTATCTCCTCTAGTCTCATTCATAAAGTGTTCCCATTTCACTCTTTTGGCCTCTGCTGAACAGCGCTTGAATAACTCCACCTTATGTTTCTTCTCTTTCTAAGCTTTCTCTATTTCCTCTTTTGAGCTTTGTCCGCAGAACTTGATGTAACTGTTTAGCCACCGCTCTCTTGGATTTCCATGATCGTTCAGGCTCGCAGGTCCACCATGCAGGCTGCACATATTTAAGTTTGCTAGTGGTACTGCAGGCTTTCTGTCTGATGCGTCCCAGAAATACCTTGCCAAGAAAGCACACGTTAAAATACGCTCGTCATAGAGTAAAGAAGTATAATTCAAACAAGGGCAGTTATTCTTCATATCCAGGAGCATAGTTGTTAATGTCCGAGACTACCAAAGTGGCATATATGCAGGTAGTTAGTTAGTTAGTTAGTCGCGGTTCCAACTTCACGGCAACGGGTCGTCCCCATATAGCTCCGTTCCTGTGCCAGTGAGTATCACAAAATGCCTCCTCACTGCCCCATGTGAACAATGGAATAGACAGGAGTGTCGGCAAGCCAACAGCCCGCACAGGTACACTGTGCATAATGCCGCCGCCAGAATGCCAACACAAAAGTCCTCCACGATAAATACAGTTCATCGTCGATGAAAACGGCAGTCACCAGAAAGACTTCATTGACCGGGGTTTTATCCCATATGGCTCGGTCGCTTTCTGCAGGGTGACCCACCGAAAGCGCAGCACAAAGCACGAACTCCGTATCTACAGCGACGATAGTCTCCTGAAAAATGCACTCGTGAACCGAAAAGGCAAACAAGTCAATCCAGCAACAGCCGGCCGTCATCGTTCTGAACATGCAGTTCACGCGAAAAACAACCGCGGACAGATGCAAAAGCATTCCACGCGAAATTCACAGCTCACAGTGTCGCGCCAAGCACTCACTCAGTAGCAGGGCGAGGGAACCATAGCCTCCTTAGTCGCCTCTTACGACGTGCATGGTAGGCAACAGTGTTACTATTCTATGCTCCCCCGTATGGGCCCCGGCAACAACAAAACAGTATTGGGATATGGCAAATCGTTTAGTGCACAAGCTCACTGTTTCCACGGCCTGTCTTAGCATTCTAAGATGGGACACGCCACGTTATAAATGTGTTTGGGCTACATACGTAGCTTGTTTCCAGTCCTTTCATGATCTATACAAACTCACTGTCACACACAGTCCGTATGCGCTGTCTCCGATGCCATTCAATATGTCAGCGTCACGAGCCGACTAATTTATACTCTTTCCAAGTAGACACATCTAAATATTGAACTGAACTATATATTAATATATATAAAATATATTCACTGAACTAAATATTGGCACAGCGTTCTTCCACAGAAATACGTTCATATAATTTTACGCTAATTCCTGGACAATTTAAAATCACATTCACACTTAAAGAAACGCTTTACACCGAGAAAAAAAAATTAATTAGAAAATTGAATTATTTATCGTGTGTGTACTTAGCGTGAAAACGAAAATAAAACATTATAATTGAGCACGGGCAAATGAAAGAAATGAAAAAAAGTATTACAGTATAATAACATTAACACAGAGACCTAGCTATCTGCCTCTGTTACAAATACATTGATTTAATATATGTAGATACTCTTTCAAAAAGAATGCTTGAACTTATCACCCTAAAATGATGGACATGCAAAAGAAAGATTGCACGATGCCTGTACCATATTCCGCACATCAGCACAGAATTACTAGGATCTCAGATGTTTGCACAAGAAGTAGCTGAGAGATTGACAAAGGAAGGCAGAAGACTACCTTAGCCGATATAGACATAACCTGTGATGAGGTAAAGAGATTTATAAGAAGCAGCTATGAAATAAAGTTGTATTCAGAGCATCCTGGTATCCAAAAAGAGTATGCATATGACCATACCGAAAAGAACAAGTAGTAATCCTCAGACTTCGCATATGACACACCAGGCTGAAATACTACGTATTTAATAAACACAGCTTTGAGCGATTTGTTAGCAGACGGCCTTGTGTTGGTTTTTTATGAAATGTTATGGGTGTCGGCTGTTCAGAAAGCGATGGAAAACTACTGAACGTAAACTTGCCCAAGAATCATGAACGTCCAAAAATGCTGGGGTAGATTGCTGCGTCCTGAAATGGATATGACACTAACTTTAACTGAATGAACTAAAGATATAAGATACTGATGTGTGTAGATCAATCAATCAATCAATCATGTGCCATGCCGGAAAGCGTGGGCGGTCATGACTCGCCATTTCACTCGATCACCAGTGTCGTGGATCAGCTCAGTGTTCCTGTCTCGTCCATGCCATGTGGCCAAGCCATCCAGGTATTTTCCTCTCGGTCTTCCTCTTGGTCTGTTCCCTTCGATCTTGCCAGTTGTCACTAAGTTCTCCAATCCATTTCTTCTCATAACATGTCCAAAAAATTTTGACTGTCTACATCTAATTTCTCTAATCAGTTTACGATGTTCATTTGTCTCCTGTAGTACTTAGTCATTGGTTTTTCTGTCTGTCCATGGTATTCTTTGCAATTTCCTCAGAAACCACAATTCTGCAGCCATCAGATGCTTTTCAGCTTGACTGCTCATTGTCCAAGTTTCACATCCATATAAAAGAACAGGCTCTATGTATCCCCTCAACACTCTTTTTCTTGTTTCAATTGACATTTTTTTATTGGTCAGAATGTTTTTCATCTTGCTAAAGGCTACTTTCGCCATGGCTATTCTTGTTCTAATCTCTTCAAGGCATCTCCCATCAGATGTTATGACTGTTCCAAGATAATTGTACCGATTCACTTGTTGAAGAATATTTCCATTTACTTGTACATTACATTGTGGCACTTCTTCCTTCCTAGTGACGACCATAACCTGAGTCTTTTTACAATTTACTTCTAACCCCAGTTGCTCACTGTGTACAACAACCGCATCTACTAATTGTTGCAGGTCCTGCGCATTGTCTACAATTAATACTGTATCATCTGCATATCTAATGTTATTGATGTTTCGTCCATTTATATCCTCTACATTTCTGAAAATATTTTCACTGTATAGGGAAAAAAGATCTGGAGACATCACACATCCCTGCCTAACACCTCTCTTAATTGGCTGATACCGTCCCACTTCATTATCAATCGTTATTGCAGCTTGTTGTTTCCAATATATGTTTTTTATAAGTCTAATGTCTTTCCCATCAATTTGTAGATCTGAAAGCATATCCATACATTACATACATTGGCACCTTTCCGTCTTGACAGACGATAGTTTGGTACATTGTGCTTCAAAAAGGCTTAATAACTACGATCCATGGCGGTGGCGAGTGTGGCTGGTAAGGCCAATTCTTGCTGCAAATGTTTGCCCACAGTAGGTGCATGTGAAAACATTGTCATTTCCACCATTTTGCACCATCTTACGTCTCTCACGCTCTGTGTGTGCTTTATCTGCAATCATTTTCTCCTTTGTCTTTATTCCATTTCTGATAGTTTGCCCTCCATGCAACACGTTCAGCGGCGACGTGCTCCCAATGTGCATTATCAATGCCTGTATCAATCATGTCCCGCTTACACACATCTTTGTATCGTAGTAGAGGCCGACCCTGAGATCTCCTACCCGTCTGTAATTCACCAAAAATGATGTCCTTTGGTATTCTACCATCATCCATCCTGCTAACGTGTCCTATCCATCTAAGTCTACGAAGACTGAGCATGGAATACACCGTCACACAACCTGATCTTTCCAATACTTCAGTATTTGTGATTTGTCTTGCCACTTAATACCAAGAATTCTTCGCAGACACCGCATATGAAAGCTGTTTAAACGTTTCTCTTGGCGTGAGTAAGTTGTCCAGGTTTCACTGCCATAAAGAAGAGTACTAAGCACACAGGCTTGGTAGACGAGGACTTTTGTTTTGGCAGTAAGCTTCCTGTTCTCCCAGACTCTTTTTGCTAACATGTTCATTGTTGTTGCTGCCTTGCCAATCCTGATGTTGATTTCCTGATCGAGGGATAATTTGCTATTTACCTCTGATCCTAGATATGTAAAATGGTCTACTATCTCCAGTTCGGCATCGTCAATAAAGATTGATGGTACACCATGTGCACCTTGTGACATAATCTGTGTCTTCTTTTTGTTAATTGTTAAACCAAATTCAGAACAAGCATTGGAGAATGCAGATAGTAGATGTTGTAATTCTTCCTCAGAGTGGGTCGTATCGCAGCATCATCCGCAAAAAGCAACTCTCTGATTAGTACCCTCCTAAATTTGGTCTTGGCCTTCAATCTTTGAGCATTATAGAGGCCACCATCTGAGCGTCAGTGAATGTATATACCGTCATCCTGATCACGAAAGGCATATTTCAGTAGAAGTGAAAAGTATATCCCAAAGAAGGTGGGGGCTAGTACACAACCTTGCTTAACTCCACTCTTGATTTCAAACTCTTTTGAAGTTGAGCCATCAAACTTGATTATACCCTTCATGCCTGTGTGGAACGATTCCACAATGGACAGAAGAGTTGGTCAAGCATATCCACCATGTAAATATGTGTGTAAATATGAAACTGATAAAATGACACCTAAACATGTGTTTCATAGGTGTCCAAAATATACAGATCATAGGAACGTATTTTGGTCTGCACCCGCTTTATTTGGGGGAAAACTCTTTGGAGATGTCAACATTCTTAAGTTTGACTGCTTCTTTCGTTGCATGTATGCTGACATCAAGGTGAACGAAGACGAAGAAGAAGAAGGATGCTTGCACTAGAATCCACACTAGAATCCATGCTAAAACTATGATCCGACTACTAGGATCCCAGGATCTTTATACCGGAAAACATACATCATCACACATTTAGTAGGTCAGCATGACGGAATAGATAAGAACGCGCGTTCTTAAACATCATGTGTGCTGTTGCCGAGGTAAGGGGTTCAACTAAAATGTTGGCCTATCGTACTTGACATGGAGACGTAAATTACAAGCACCCCTGAAGTGGGAGTGAGTTCGCCTTATCTCGAGGCACACTGTTAATAGGGAAAGCTAATCTACACGCAAAATTCAGCCCAGAACTACTAGAAGTAGTGTGTGAGGACTAGCTTGAGTTAAAAGCGAGCGAGCGCAAATAAAAATAAAAACCCACATATTTACAGTAATGTAACTACCAAGCAATTATACGGATCTAGGGATGTCTGTACCCGAATCTACACAACAGCACAGCACTGGAACAATAAAACAGAAACTAGGATGCTTCTAACAGAATGTATGCAACACCCGGGTGTTCTGTACTACCAAGCAACTGCTAGAATCTTGGGATATGTGTACCAGAATCTACACACTACGTATTCTGTTTTCCAATTTTCCAATGTTCCCGTATGTAACATGCTAAGTGGAGGGTCCCAAATAACTATGTAACAATATTTCAAAATTATTCTCTTTAGCCCTGGCTGTGATAGGTCTTTGCTTGCCAACCCTCCTCCGTTCCCTGGACTCACTGTCACTCTATCTTTCGACCTCGGGACCTATTTCCTGCAGTGTTCTTCTGGCTGATCCATATATATAACACAGTGATCGTTGGAATAAACTAAAACGTGATTTATTAGATTAATAAAGAACAGCACAGGAAAACATCAAGGCAGTTAATACAGATAGTTCTAAACAGACACAACACGGATAAAGTTCAGACACAGAGCGTCATGGCTTTCCCTCATAGACCGAAGAGTACTACAAAGTCCCGTCAGTCGACATCTGCCTCACCGATTTGGTCCGCAGGTATTTTCCTCCGTCCCGATAGGGTGTACAAAGAACAGGTGCCTGTAGAACCAGTCCTACTAGTTCCAGTGGTTTACTCTACACAATGAGTCTTGTGTTCGTTGTAGCCCAATGGTACAGGAATACATCACTTGTCACAATGGGACCAGTTCTTGAAGGGTAAAATTTGTATGGGTGTTTCAATGTCACTGACCAGGCTGGGTAAGATTTCACATAATGGGAATGGTTCGTGAATGTGGAATGGGTATGGGTTTTTCAATGTCACTGATACAGATGAGTAGGACCGAGAATGAGCTGTAGGTCCATTCAGGAACATAGGTTCAATCACTCCACTATTGACGATGAGATTTGTACAGAGCGGGTACCGAAGGATGATACTAGATCAGGACTAATCGGACATTGATTCCTTAATTGGAGTCATTAGCCTGTGGCCGTGCTGAAAGTGTATGGTTCACCTGAGAAGGTTTTAAGGTGATGTTCTCGTGGCCTTGTAGATCTCTTATGCTCCCTTCAATTCAAGGAGGACCCTGGAGATGACAGAAATAAGTGAGCGACCAGGCTGACTCAAGCACCACAATCCTGAGGACCAATAGGGCCTCAGTTATTACATTTGACATATAGGTTCTCTACCCAATGCATTATATACGAGACCCGAATGAATGGGCCTGACCTGTCAGGTAGCCCCTGGATTGGCTACGTCCGGGCTTGAGTAGACCTCCAGCTTGTAGATGTCCGGTTGTCCACCCTAGGAACTTTTTGCATATAAGACTCCCTCTCCACACTCATACCAAGCCTTTATTATTATTGGGCACATTCATGTCCATGCTTTCCTCTCACTTGCAAACCCGGCCTTTCTCACTACACAGCTCTTGTGGTGTTGTGTGGGTAATTATATGTATGTAAAGAAGTGTCGTTCCCCATTCCCAGCAAGAATAGGAAAAAAAAATACTACTCCTTCCGGCCGCTGCTCTTGTCTGAGCTGTCGCCGCAATGGACCGGCAGTGCCTCAAATAACCCATAGATTCAGATGAGTTCAGGTTCTCTCAGTGAGATAGAGAAGTCCATTATCTTCCCGACATCATCCTATCGACAGAAAGACGAAAGAGATAGCACTGTGGATAGCCTCTTCCGGCTCAAGAAGATAGATCATAGATTGGTGGACCCCATCCCCAAGGAGCCCTTCCCACCGTAGCTATCCAATGATTATATTCTATAGAAAGCTGACAGTATGCCCAGTTCAAGCCGTAGAAGGAAAGATAGCAACAGCTCATCTGCCGCCAAGAACAAATGAAATCCTCTGGAGATATATTGTTCAGATTCACTCCCCCGGCTATGCCAAGAACAAGACGCCTAGTCAGATTGGCCAACGGTCAACCAACTCTTCATATGTTATGATTGGCTTTTCGCCAATCCATCTTCCCCTTCGAGACAAAATACATTTATAGGTCCAGGTTTGGCTGGACTACCCACAACCCAATTATTACCTTTCCAACTGTATCAGTAGTAGGTTGCACCTCTGTCTTAATCTTTAAATCAACTTGACATGCTGCAACTACCAAACGGTATGTGCTGGAACGGCCATGAATTAAACCAGAACTTGCACTGGTGCTCATTTGGTGTAGGGGACCCTATCGGGTTTTCCCCGAAGAAAGATATATTTCTACTAATTCTATTAAGAAGATCGTGTTGTTAAAGTATCTTCCATGGGGATTGAGCGAACAAGAGAACTGATTGTTCCCTAAAGCTGTTTCCCTCTATTCCCCCAAATGTATAGAAGGCATGAGGACATGAGCCACTGGCGTTTCGCCACACCGTAACATCCATTTATATGGCCTGGTCACCACAATCATCACGTATTATGGTTCTCTGCAGACAGACGACGGACGTGTGAAAACATAAATTTAAGAAAGCATAAACATTGCACTACAGAAGTAACGGAAATAAAACCTGTATGAATTGGAATCATCATCATCATGTGCCATGCCGATACGATTAGGCGGTCATGATTCGTCATCTCACACGATCACCAGAGTCGTGGATCAGCTCCGTGTTCTTGTCTCGGCCATGCCACTTGGCCAAGCGATCCATATATTTACTTCTATACTTTCCCCTTGTTCTGTTCCCCTCGATCTTGCCAGTTGTCACCAAGTTCTCTAATTTATTTCTTCTCATAACGTGTACAAACAACTGCGACTGTCTAATCTATTTTCTCCAATGAGCTTACGGTTTTCATTTGTTTCTTGTTGGATTTGGTCATTGGTTTTTCTATCTGTCCATGGTAATCTTTTTTTCCCCTCAGACATCACATTTCCGCAGTTATCTGATGTTTTTCAGCTTGTCTGACAATTTCCCACGTTTCACATCCATACACAAGTACAGGTTCTATGTAGGATCTTAACACTCTTTTTCTCGTTGCAAATGATATCTTCTGATTGGTCTGTATGTTTTCCATCTTGCAAAAGGCAACCTTCGCCATGGCGATGCTTGTTTTAATCTCTTCAAGGCATCTCACTTCAAATGTTATAACTGTTTCTATATAATTGTACCGATGTTCTTGTTTAAGAACATTCCCATTTACTTGTATATTACATTGTGGTATGTCTTTCTTCCTAGTGACGACCATAACCTGTGTCTTCTTATAATGTAATTCTAACCCTAGTTGTTCACTGTGTGCAACAAACACACCAACTAAATGTTGCAGAGCCTGCTTCCTAATTTCAGCAATCAGTACTGTATCATGTTACATCCCCCAATGATGATTCGTTTCTTAGCTTCTACACTGAAAAAGAAATAACAATAAACGCCAGAAAACTAAACACATGCACACTTCATATATGACAACGTAGGAGTAAGAAAGTAGAATGTTTCATAATTAGCATCAAAAATGCATATCCGCCTTTGAATTTAAATATCCTATAAGGGTCTTAAAAATTAGTTGGAGGCAAAAAAAATATCAATCAGATCAATCCAACAAGTACTCAGTACTGACGATTTGTTAGTAAGACAAACAATATTGGGGACAGTGAAATGCTTGCTTGCTTGCTTGTGTTCGTTGGCTTGAGCTCCAACGCGAAGTCCTGTATGTCGGATGAAGGCATCCTGTTGTCCAACATCAGTGTGATGTCATACAGGACCTGAGGTTTGCGTGAGTATCCGTTGTCCCATGTCTGGCTTATTGGTGTGCAGACTGGTGGTTCCTCGCCGTACAGGCAGACACGGGACAGTGAAATATTTTGATCGTGTATAAATGCCTTTGAATATTAATGCTATAGAAGAGTTCTAAGATTATCTTGGATACAGAAAGGAACAAATGTATTTATACGACCAGATCTGAATATTGAAAAAGGGTGGGCTACTAAATACGAAAATACAAAGAAAATTAAAATAGTTTTGGTCGCTTGAAATGTCATTAAAGTTTGGAGATAACAATAATGAAGGTGTATATGCCCGGGAAGAGAAGAAGAGAGGCCAAATAGAATATGGGTGCAGGATGTGGCAGATGATCTCCAGATGGGTGTATCAGACGTGGGGCATCTTGCTTATGGCCGAGAAGCTTTCGGGAAGGTTGTTATGGGAGCGAGGTTCTGCAAAGTACATGCGAATGAATGAATGAATGAATGAATGAATGAATGAATTAATGAATTAATGAATGAATAAAGACAGCGCAATCTTGAATTGATTATTATGGAGTGAAGTGTGCTTGGAAGGCGGAGACGAGGACGTAAATAACCTGGATGGATTCAGTTTGAAATAGATTATTTACACCTGACAGTAACAGAGACAGGACATCAGACTTCTGAAATAGAGAATGACTGTTACCTGGAGAGGTTCAACACAGAGAGGTCACGAGATGAATGAATGAATAACCTGTTGCATTGCTGTTCCAACAATTGTTGTATACAGAAACATATTATTATATAGGATAAACTCTACTTTGGCTGTCCCAATAATTGTTGAGCCGGGAAACGTATAATTTCATCGTGGAAACTGTTAGTGTACTGTTCATATGTTGTTCAGATGAGAAAACAGGTATTACCAAATGCCAGGCCAGGATTCGCATGCCATCACATCATGTCTTTCGCAACCTACAGTTTTTCAGTTTCTTGATAAATCTAACCCTCATTCGTCTTTGTGCCACTCTTGCAGACTATCGATATCTTCTAATTCTGTCGACCTCGTGGCTAAAACCCTTACCTTTCCCGATGTCACAGTTAGTTTCAGGATCATCATAGTATGTAATACACACACAAGCAGAGGAACGGAAACTGAATATGTGACACGTTCATCCTGTTCTCATATTTACTCATCACAATACATTTCTTCTGGTAAAGGACATTAGAGCTTCTTATGCACTACTATCATCACACGTTTAGCCTTTTGGATAGCCGTAAAGCTTCTACCATCAGCCCAATACATAGTTTCATGTCTTGTATCGCTCTCTTCTGTTTAATGTTCACATTTATTGATAGATCCGTGCATGCCTGTTTTACAGATGTTGTCTTTGGCCTACCCTTTCTCTTCTCCCGATTAGTGTGTCTTCCCGTACAATGTTTGAGATTTTGTCGTGTTGTAAGGTGGGACTTAGGTATGCGAGTCTTAGCTTTTCATTACTTTTAAACCTCTTATTTGTTATTATATTTTCCAGAATATGTTATATTTTCCAGAGCTTGTTAATTTGTCAGATTTTCAGTCCACCTTGACTCTTGTCATTTTCGACAGCAGCAAATCTCGAATGCCTTTACAGGTTTTCGGTGCGTATATTTGCTATCCGTGATTCAGAACTATATGCTTGCTTGCTTGTGTTCGTTGGCTTGAGCTCCAACGCGAAGTCCTGTATGTCGGATGAAGGCATCCTGTTGTCCAACATCAGTGTGATGTCATACAGGACCTGAGGTTTGCGTGAGTATCCGTTGTCCCATGTCTGGCTTATTGGTGTGCAGACTGGTGGTTCCTCGCCGTACAGGAAGACACTCTCCGACTTCGGAGGTAATCGGCGATCCTACTGACTTTAGCCAGGACCCCGAAGGGACCTGTTGCCCAGGACGCTCGGACGAGGACGCGTCAATAGGTCTTGGCCAGTATATAACCCGGCCTGCCTTGGAAACACCTCTGCTTGCCATTCAGAACTATATAATACGAATTTCAAAAAAAGTAAAGGGGCCGTTACCACACCGTGAAGCGCACTGGGAACGTGGTCAAACAAGAAGCAAACAACATGAATTTTCTACACGCCTGTAGGCGCGTCTGGTAGATATTAGACCTACATTTTTAAAGACCAGCCGCCATTCAGTGGTTGATGTAGTCAGTATCGCACCTGTCGCCTTTACTTCCTAGACATGCCCGGGTACCCATTTAAGGCAGGATCCTTGAGAGCCCAGGACATTAAAATAGATAAGAGACGTAACAATTATTTAACATCCCATCATTGATGCCGATTCGAACTCTTGACCATTGGGCTGGCAGGTAAGCGTACTAACCACTACACTAACCGCAACTTCCTTATAATGCAACTAGCGAGGCGTAAATATGAATGGTTCGTTTTCGAGGATGAAGTTTAATACTCTTTGAAATGAGGATGTTTTTTGTTTTGTTTTGCTGTAAATGTAATGTATGGCATTGAGATTTTGACTGTAATGTCTGTCTCACACTGGTGTCTTTCATTGTACAGCTCGACTCGGATAGATGAATGTATTAACTTGTTATGGTCTATGTTTCTCCCACCTGCCGCGTTTCTTCGATAGTTGCTTCCGCTCTCCTCTTGTTTGCAATATTGAATTTGCAATAGTTTGTCATCTCTTTTGTCGTCACTGAGCAGATATAGGGTGTATCTTTAATGACCGGGGTGTTTGCAATATTGCCGTTCCAAGTTTTGTATCCTTCTGTAAGTTC
>JACEFZ010004094.1:0-31085 GCA_014155875.1 Cepaea nemoralis
ACAGTTGTATACAGTACATCTATTACACAACATATAGAAGGCATGAAACACACCACAGTTGTATGCAGTACGTCTATTACACGACTTATAGAAAGCATGAAACACACACAGTTGTATGCAGTACATCTATTACACAACATATAGAAGGCATGAAACACACACAGTTGTATACAGTACATCTATTACGCGACTTATAGAAAGCATGAAACACACACAGTTGTATGCAGTACATCTATACACGACTTATAGAAAGCATGAAACACACACAGTTGTGTACAGTATGTCTATTACAGACTTATAAAAAAGCATGAAACACACACAGTTGTATACAGTACGTCTATTACACACTTATAGAAGGCATGAAACACACACAGTTTATCAGTACGTCTATTACACGACTTATAGAAGGCATGGACCTGAAACACACACAGTTGTATACAGTACATCTATTACACACTTATAGAAGGCATGGACCTGAAACACACACAGTTTTATGCAGTACGTCTATTAACATGACTTATAGAAAGCATGAACACACACAGTTGTATACAGACATCTATTACGCGACTTATAGAAAGCATGAAACACCCACAGTTTGTATGCAGTACATCTATTACACGACTTATAGAAAGCATGAAACACACACAGTTGTATACAGTACGTCTATTACACGACTTATAGAAAGCATGAAACACACACAGTTGTATGCAGTACGTCTATTACACGACTTATAGAAGGCATGAAACACACACAGTTGTATGCAGTACATCTATTACACGACTTATAGAAGGCGGACCTGAACACACACAGTTGTATACAGTACATCTATTACACGACTTATAGAAGGCATGAACCTGAAACCACACAGTTGTATGCAGTACGTCTACTACATGACTTATAGAAAGCATGAACACACACAGTTGTATACAGTACATCTATTACACGACTTATAGAAGGCATGGACCTGACACACACAGTTGTATGCAGTACATCTATTACATGACCTATAGAAGGCATGAAACACACACAGTTGTATACAGTACATCTATTACACGACTTATAGAAGGCATGAACACACACAGTTGTATACAGTACATCTATTACATGACTTATAGAAAGCATGAACACACACAGTTGTATACAGTACATCTATTACGACGACTTATAGAAGGCATGAAACACACACAGTTGTATACAGTACAGTCTATTACACGACTTATAGAAGGCTGAAACACACACAGTTGTATACAGTACATCTATTACATGACTTATAGAAAGCATTGAAACACACACAGTTGTATACAGTACATCTATTACACTGACTTATAGAATGGACCTGAAACACACACAGTTGTATACAGTACATCTATTACACGACTTATAGAAAGCATGGAAAACACACACAGTTGTATACAGTACATCTATTACACTGACTTATAGAAGGCATGAAACACACACAGTTGTATACAGTACATCTATTACACGACTTATAGAAGGCATGAAACACACACAGTTGTATACAGTACATCTATTACACTGACTTATAGAAGGCATGAAACACACACAGTTGTATACAGTACATCTATTACACTGACTTATAGAAGGCATGAAACACACACAGTTGTATACAGTACATCTATTACATGACTTATAGAAGCATGAAACACCACAGTTGTATACAGTACATCTATTACATGACTTATAGAAGGCATGAAACACACACAGTTGTATACAGTACATCTATTACACGAAACTTATAGAAGGCATGAAACACACACAGTTGTATACAGTACATCTATTACATGACTTATAGAAGGCATGAAAACACACACAGTTGTATGCAGTACATCTATTACATGACTTATAGAAAGCATGAAACACACACAGTTGTATGCAGTACATCTATTACACGACTTATAGAAGGCATGAAACACACACAGTTGTATACAGTACATCTATTACATGACTTATAGAAGGCAATGAAACACACACAGTTGTATACAGTACATCTATTACACGACTTATAGAAGGCATGAAACACACACAGTTGTATACAGTACATCTATTACACGACTTATAGAAGGCATGAAAACACACACAGTTGTATACAGTACATCTATTACACGACTTATAGAAGGCATGAAACACACACAGTTGTATACAGTACATCTATTACACGACATATAGAAGGCATGGACATGAAACACACACAGTTGTATACAGTACATCTATTACACGACTTATAGAAGGCATGGACTAAACACACACAGTTGTATGACAGTACATCTATTACACAACTATATAAGGCATGGACATGAAACACACACAGTTGTATACAGTACATCTATTACACGACATATAGAAAGGCATGAAACACACACAGTTGTATACAGTACATCTATTACACAACATTATAGAAGGCATGGACTGAAACACACACAGTTGTATACAGTACATCTATTACACGACTTATAGAAGGCATGAAACACACACAGTTGTATACAGTACATCTATTACACAACTTATAGAAGGCATGGACATGAAACACCACACAGTTGTATACAGTACATCTATTACACGACTTATAGAAGCAGGACATGAAACACACACAGTTGTATACAGTACATCTATTACACAGACTTATAGAAGGCATGAAACACACACACAGTTGTATACAGTACATCTATTACAGCACTTATAGAAGGCATGAACACACACAGTTGTATACAGTACATCTATTACACAACATATAGAGAAGGCATGAAACACACACAGTTGTATACAGTACATCTATTACAGCGACTTATAGAAGGCATGAAACACACACAGTTGTATGCAGTACATCTATTACACAACATATAGAAGGCATGAAACACACACAGTTTGTATGCAGTACATCTATTACACCAACATATATAAGGCATGACATGAAACACACACAGTTGTATAGCAGTACATCTATTACACGACTTATAGAAGGCATGAAACACACACAGTTGTATACAGTACATCTATTACACAACATATAGAAGCATGGACATGAAACACACACAGTTGTATACAGTACATCTATTACACAACTATAGAAGGCATGGACATGAAACACACAGTTGTATGCAGTACATCTATTACACAACATATAGAAGGCATGGACATACACACACAGTTGTATGCAGTACATCTATTACACACTTATAGAAAGGACATGAAACACACACAGTTGTATACAGTACATCTATTACACAACATATAGAAGCATGGACATGAAACACACACAGTTGTATCAGTACATCTATTACACAACTTATAGAAGGGCATGAAACACACACAGTTGTATGCAGTACATCTATTACACAACATATAGAAGCATGGACATGAAACACACACAGTTGTATACAGTACATCTATTACAACGACTTATAGAAGGGCATGAAACACACACAGTTGTATACAGTACATCTATTACACACATATAGAAGGCATGGACATGAAACACACACAGTTGTATGCAGTACATCTATTACAATGACTTAAGTATAGGACATAAACACACACAGTTTATACAGTAATCTTTTACGGACTATAAAAGGGCAGGACAAACACACAAGTTGTATCAGTACATCTATTACAGACTATAGAAGGCATGAAACACACACATTTGTATCAGTACATCTTTTACACGACTTATAAAAGGGCATGAAACACACAGTTGTATGCAGTACTCTATTACACACTTATAAAAAAGCATGAAACACACACAGTTGTATACAGTACATCTTTTAACGCGACTTATAAAAAAGGGCAGGGAACACACACAGTTGTATCAGTACATCTATTACACGACTTATAAAAGGCATGAACACACACAGTTGTATAAGTACATCTATTACGCGACTTATAGAAGGCATGAAACACACACAGTTGTATGCAGTACATCTATTAATGACTTATAGAAGGCATGAAACACACACAGTTGTATCAGTACATTATTACACAACTTAAGAAGGCATGAAACACACAGTTGTATACAGTACATCTATTACCGACTTATAGAAGGCATGAAACACACACAGTTGTATGCAGTACATCTATTACACGACTTATAGAAGGCATGAAACACACACAGTTGTATACAGTACATCTATTACAGACCTTATAGAAGGCATGAAACACACACAGTTGTATGCAGTACATCTATTACACGACTTATAGAAGGCCAGGACATGAAACACACACAGTTGTATACAGTACATCTATTACCCACTTATAGAAGCATGAAACACACACAGTTGTATCAGTACTCTATTACACGATTATAGAAGCATAAAACACAACAGTTTATACAGTACATCTATACCCCTTATAGAAGGCAGGGAACACACACAGTTGTATAATACATCTATTACACGCTTTAAAAAGACATGACCTAAACACACACAGTTGTATAGTAGTAGTGGGCCCTTTTCAGTCCTAAAAGGACTAAAAGAGTTGTGCCACTTGGGAGGTGGGGGGGCAGCACCGCTGGTGACTGTATAGCCCAAAATTGAGAATGAAAAATCTCGTCACATTTTCCCGTTTGTGAGACGAGGCAAGTCCCCCCATTAAAGTAAACGCTTTTTGAGCCTGTGCCTTTCTTCCTCATTTTTTTTGATCTGTTTGGCTCAAAGAGCACCAGCCCCGTTTCGTACATCTCTTCTCCAGGGGGCATTGCTGTTGCAACTCTCTCCCACGTGTCTGGATCTTTTCCCAAATGGTTTTCATATCTTTTTTACACCATCCCTATATCGCTTTGGGGTTTTCCTTTGGCCTCTTTCCTGTGGCTAGTTTCCGTAAAGGAGATCTTTGGGAATACGTTCGTCCTCCATTCGAGATACGGGCCCAACCACCGGAGGCGCCCTTTGTTTGGGGAAAGGGTGTGCACTGTGGTAATATTGCTTTTTTTCAAGCACCTGTTTGTTTGTTATGTGGTTTTCCCCATTTTATGCCCAGGATCGTCTCAAAATCTTAGTGGAAGGAATTAAAACTTCCTTTCCTGCCCTTGGGTTTACAGGGTCCAGGATTAAGACCCGTAGGGGTAGTGTGCTAACAAAACAAACTTTAAAATTTGAGCTTTGTACGCTCTGTTAGTCTATTTTTCCCCAAAAATCTTTTAGCTAGCCTGGAAAATGTTGTGGTGCCTTTCCAATGCCCTCTGTCGATTTTTGTCTCAAAGAAAGATTAAACTGATATTGTCGATCCCAGATACACAAAATCGTGGAAAGACTTTCAATTCATAATTAGAGATTTTGATTGACGGAGGGCATCCAGCATCTTTTTTCCATCACCCTTTTGTTTTATTTAGGCTAATGGTGGGGCGCAAGTCTTTTCAGGCAGCGCAAAACGATTTTATGAGCCTTTGGAGATCTTCTGCTGTTTTAGTGGTCAGTGCGGGAAATCTTTCAAAAAGTAGCTCTTACGCATCTTGGTCTTATTTTTGGGCTTTGCCTTGAGTCTTGATGGGTTTTTAAAAAATTGCCCCTCAGAATTTTTGTGTGGAGGTATATGCCTTTAGTGGCAGTCCCAAATTTCTTGCCTTAAGGGGAACAGCAAAGAAGATACCAAAAAGGTAGGAGCAAGCCCCGCATCCCTGCTTTTCTCCGCTGCTGATGCTGAATGACTGGGATGTTTAGCCCCTCAAATAAAATGGGCCCCTGCATGTTTTTGTGGAAAAGATTTTACGAGATAAGAAGGGTGGGTGGAAAACCCCCCCCTTTCAAGGAAACCCAAAAAAGGGGCCCCTTTTGCCCCACGGGGGTCAAAAGCCTTTTTAGTGTCGATGAAGGCATAATAAAGGTTCCTCTGTTCTTGCACTTCTCTTGGGGGTGCCGGAGTGAGAAAAATCATATCGATGGTGGGGCCTGTTGGGTCTAAACCGCACTGCGATCGGGGGAGATTCTTTTAGCAAGAATGTGTAATTTTTAAGGGTTACCTGGCATGAAACACACACAGTTGTATGCAGTACATCTATTACACGACTTATAGAAGGCATGAAACACACACAGTTGTATGCAGTACGTCTATTACACGACTTATAGAAGGCATGAAACACACACAGTTGTATGCAGTACATCTATTACACGACTTATAGAAGGCATGAAACACACACAGTTGTATACAGTACATCTATTACACGACTTATAGAAGGCATGGACATGAAACACACACAGTTGTATACAGTACATCTATTACACAACATATAGAAGGCATGAAACACACACAGTTGTATACAGTACATCTATTACACGACGTATAGAAGGTATGAAACACACACAGTTGTATACAGTACATCTATTACACGACTTATAGAAGGCATGAAACACACACAGTTGTATGCAGTACATCTATTACACAACTTATAGAAGGCATGAAACACACACAGTTGTATACAGTACATCTATTACACGACTTATAGAAAGCATGAAGCACACAAGTTCCCTTGAAGCAAGATGGCGGGACATTTCTTCGTCCCGTAAAATGGAACGTGTTTTTTCTGAAATGTGTATGGATTAAGTGCTTTTTTCGTGGTGAAATGGAGTTCGGACCGCGCAACGGAGTTCGTGCACGCGCGTCCGGTCTTCTTTCGGCGTATCATCGGCGCCCGGTGGCGATAGTTAAGCCTAACATGACGGCCAGACGACCAGCTAGGACACAACGTGGTAAGAGGGCGGGCGCGCGCAGAAGGCGCTTAAAATGTGACAGATTGGGTATCGGAAATGTTCGAGTACTGTACTGGAACTGTGCATCATTTAGTCAACGCCGACCCATTCTTGAAAAACTACTCTACGGAAACGATATTGTAGTCTTGCAAGAAACACAGCTCACCGACGGAACAGTCAAAGTTGCGGGATTTCAGGGTTTCTTTAACAGGCGGCACCTCGGACAGGCCATTCTGGTCCGCGACAACATACTAGTGTCTGAGATCGATATGTCCGCCTGGAACAGCGATGCCCTGCAAGTGCAGGCATTAAGAATAATGACACCAGTGCAGCTTGTAATCGTTAACGTCTATGCGTGAAATGGGAAGGTCGACGTGCGACAATGGCAGAGTTTGTTCGATATGGATGAAAGGCATATCATCTACTGCGGGGACTTCAATGCCAGAGGCAGTCAATGGGGGAATTGCATCACCAATAGACAGGGAGAAGATTTGGAGGACGCCCTGGCATCTGCTGCCCTAATCTGTCTGAATGATGGGAAGGTCACTAGAATGGCCACTCGACCAGGCGACTCTGACAGCATCATTGACTTGGCTCTGGTGTCGCCCACCATCGCACCAAGGTGCCGGTGGGGCACACTGGGATACCACGATAGTGACCACTACCCTTGTGTCATCCTGATCAAGAAAGACGGGGCCATGAGTCAAAGAAACAAGACCAATGCCTTCCCGTACGACACCACTGGTCAAGACGCCATAAGCAAGATCAGAAGAAGGAAACTAACTTCCTCCCGTAGGAGACAAGAAAGATGGCTGCAGCCACCATGGTGGAATGGAGAGGTCGAGAAGGTGTGGCTGGGAGAGAGGCAGGCTGTCAAAGACTGGCAAAAGGCCAGAAAGGCTAACATGCCACAGGTTGAGTTGGCGAACCTGAAGACTGAGGTCGTTAGGACGACGACTTTATTCAAATCCTGCGCCAAACAGGCCAAGGCCGACAAATGGGACGAGTTCTGCAGGAAGGTGTGCTCCGAGCAATCTCTTACGACATTCTGGCGCCTCCACAAGAGCATGAACGGTGCTGCACAACGTAGGGGTATACCAGACTTTCAAGGCACAGACCTCGCATGGAAAAAGTCGGATGCGGATAAAGGTAAGGCCCTTCTTGCACGCTACATAGAACAGACTGACCAGAAAGACGAGCCCGCCAGACATAGGACCACAACAACACTCTCTCAGTTGTGCGAGGGGGTCGGGACAGACGAAGAATGGACAATCACAGTTGACATATTGCGTGCAATGCTCAAGAAATCACCTAACACCGCCCCAGGCCCAGACGGCATCCGATATGGTGACCTAATGGTGATATCAGATGATGACATGGAAGAACTGGCCAGAGAATTCAACACCAGTATCCAGAGGGGTCAGGTCAAAGAAGAATGGCTACACAGCTACTTGCTGCCGCTGCCAAAACCGAACAAAGACCACTCCAAGATAAGCGGCTACAGAATCATTACGATGCAGAATACTGTTGGCAAGCTACTGGAGAAAATTGTAGCACACAGACTTGCTTGGGACTTGGAACAGCTCGGCTGCTTCCCGCCCACACTTGGAGGATACAGACGCAACAAAGAGTCATGGCTGAATGTGGCGGTCTTTGCTCAAGATGTTTACGAAGGATTTCAGGTCAGAGAAGAGACATGTGCGGCCGCCATAGACTTAGAGGACGCATATAACAGAGTATCTTTCGAGCACTTGATGCAAACCCTCCTCAGACTGAAAGTGCACCCTCACCTTGTACGATGGATAGCTGCAGTTCTACTCCAAAGGAAGGTGGTGCTAAGATGCGGGAGTTGGTCTTCTGAGCCGATAACGATATGTCCAGGATTGCCACAGGGTTCACCACTGTCACCAGTACTATTCAACGTGTATACGGTGCCGATCACTGAACAACAGCTGGATGGGAGGGGTAGGACTCTATCATTCGTTGACGACATCCTCGTGTATCGACAGGGTCGAGATAGACAGGCGGTTGCCAACTATATGCAGGGCGAACTAGATCGAATTTCCTCATGGTGTGCTGATGCCGATGCCCTTGTAAACCCTGCAAAGGCAACGGTTACATGGTTCTCACTAAACAACCATATTGTGAAAACAGACCTGCCGGCAGTAAGAATGGATGGGAGCATTCTGAGTAGAACCCAGTCAATGACATATCTTGGCGTGAGGCTTGATCGTAGCCTGTCCTTCAAAGATCATGTCGACTATGTCATAACGAAGGCTCGAAAAGGTTTGGCAGCAATGAGAGTCATGGCGACTGCCAATATCGAGCAAAGACTGCTATTACTTCTGTTCCAAGGACTTGTGCTTTCACGCATCGAGTATGCCCTGGCCATCCTCACTGTCAGCCCTACACAGATTGGAAGACTTGAAAAGGTACAAAACGAAGCCATGCGCATCATTTTGGGCTGCACGAGAGACACCAGCTGTGTAGCAATGAGATACCTCCTTGACTTCCCGACAATGGAACACAGGATCAAGATCTGGAGAGCTCGTGCATACTTAAAAATAAGTGCAGATGAGCAGCACCCTCTGCATGACGCTGTATTCAGAGAAAAGGGTGACAGGCTAAAGAGGGGCAAATCATGGATGGGTCGGGCGGAAGATGTCGTCGGACAGGTCTGCAGTCTTACCAGTATCAACCCCGGCAAGGAATGGGTGCCGGTGCCTCCAGCTTTTAAGTGTACCTTCTCCTGCATTATCACACTCGACAGACGGTGCAGAGAGCAGAACCCTGCCGCTGTCAATGCAGAGGTTAACGCGCTCATCTATGATCACTCAGATAGCCCCGAAGTGCTCATCTATACAGATGGATCTGTTGTAAAGCAGCAGAGAAGTGCGTGGGCATTTACAGCCCGTTCAGCGGGCCGAACCGTTCAAGAATCCAGTGGTGCCCACTCTATGACCACGAGCAGCATGACGATGGAGGTGATGGCAGTTACACAGGCTTTCATATGGCTGGAATCACAGCATTATACCAACGTGTGTGTACTAAGTGATTCAATGAGCATGATTCAGAAGGTCGAAGCTGGATCTGTACGTAGACAGTGGACTGAGTCGCTGCGGAAGTCTGTTGTCCGCAAAGTCACCTTCATCTTCGTCCCGGGACATGCGGGAGTCGAGGGAAATGAACGAGCTGATAAATTGGCTGGCTCTGCACCCCCTGTAGATGGCCAGCCCATGGATCGTGCCGATGTCATTAACGCCCTTAAAGATATGGCGAGAACAGAGGATTTTGACGCCAGTGATTCCACATCGCTCTCCAGGATGAAAGACCTGGGAGTAAGAATCGGCACAGCCAGACGCGAGAGGTACATCGGGAAAACAAAGCGCCTCGTCAACCAACACAGAACTGGCACTATTAGCCACCGGACGCTGATGCATATGCTGGGGGGAGGATCTGAGCACCTATGGACATGTCCGGAGTGCAACGAAGATACCCCAACTGATAACTGATAACTGATAACACACAGTTGTATGCAGTACATCTATTACACAACATATAGAAGGCATGAAACACACACAGTTGTATACAGTACATCTATTACACGACGTATAGAAGGTATGAAACACACACAGTTGTATACAGTACATCTATTACACGACTTATAGAAGGCATGAAACACACACAGTTGTATACAGTACATCTATTACGCGACTTATAGAAGGCATGAAACACACACAGTTGTATGCAGTACATCTATTACACAACATATAGAAGGCATGAAACACACACAGTTGTATACAGTACATCTATTACACGACGTATAGAAGGTATGAAACACACACAGTTGTATACAGTACATCTATTACACGACTTATAGAAGGCATGAAACACACACAGTTGTATACAGTACATCTATTACGCGACTTATAGAAGGCATGAAACACACACAGTTGTATGCAGTACATCTATTACACAACATATAGAAGGCATGGACATGAAGCACACACAGTTGTATACAGTACATCTATTACACGACTTATAGAAGGCATGAAACACACACAGTTGTATACAGTACATCTATTACGCGACTTATAGAAGGCATGGACATGAAACACACAGAGTTGTATACAGTACATCTATTACACAACATATAGAAGGCATGGACATGAAACACACACAGTTGTATGCAGTACATCTATTACACAACATATAGAAGGCATGGACATGAAACACACACAGTTGTATACAGTACATCTATTACACAACATATAGAAGGCATGGACATGAAACACACACAGTTGTATGCAGTACATCTATTACACAACATATAGAAGGCATGAAACACACACAGTTGTATGCAGTACGTCTATTACACGACTTATAGAAGGCATGGACATGAAACACACACAGTTGTATGCAGTACATCTATTACACAACATATAGAAGGCATGAAACACACACAGTTGTATACAGTACATCTATTACGCGACTTATAGAAGGCATGAAACACACACAGTTGTATGCAGTACATCTATTTCACAACATATAGAAGGCATGGACATGAAACACACACAGTTGTATGCAGTACATCTATTACACAACATATAGAAGGCATGAAACACACACAGTTGTATACAGTACATCTATTACACGACTTATAGAAGGCATGGACATGAAACACACACAGTTGTATGCAGTACATCTATTACACAACATATAGAAGGCATGAAACACACACAGTTGTATACAGTACATCTATTACACAACATATAGAAGGCATGAAACACACACAGTTGTATACAGTACATCTATTACACGACTTATAGAAGGCATGGACCTGAAACACACACAGTTGTATACAGTACATCTATTACACGACTTATAGAAGGCATGGACCTGAAACACACACAGTTGTATACAGTACATCTATTACGCGACTTATAGAAGGCATGAAACACACACAGTTGTATACAGTACATCTATTACGCGACTTATAGAAGGCATGACACACACACAGTTGTATGCAGTACATCTATTACATGACTTATAGAAGGCATGAAACACACACAGTTGTATACAGTACATCTATTACACGACTTATAGAAGGCATGAAACACACACAGTTGTATACAGTACATCTATTACACGACTTATAGAAGGCATGAAACACACACAGTTGTATACAGTACATCTATTACACGACTTATAGAAGGCATGAAACACACACAGTTGTATACAGTACATCTATTACGCGACTTATAGAAGGCATGAAACACACACAGTTGTATGCAGTACATCTATTACATGACTTATAGAAGGCATGGACATGAAACACACACAGTTGTATGCAGTACATCTATTACACAACATATAGAAGGCATGAAACACACACAGTTGTATACAGTACATCTATTACGCGACTTATAGAAGGCATGAAACACACACAGTTGTATACAGTACATCTATTATGCGACTTATAGAAGGCATGGACATGAAACACACACAGTTGTATACAGTACATCTATTACACAACATATAGAAGGCATGAAACACACACAGTTGTATGCAGTACGTCTATTACACGACTTATAGAAAGCATGAAACACACACAGTTGTATGCAGTACATCTATTACACAACATATAGAAGGCATGAAACACACACAGTTGTATACAGTACATCTATTACGCGACTTATAGAAAGCATGAAACACACACAGTTGTATGCAGTACATCTATTACACGACTTATAGAAAGCATGAAACACACACAGTTGTATACAGTATGTCTATTACACGACTTATAAAAGCATGAAACACACACAGTTGTATACAGTACGTCTATTACACGACTTATAGAAGGCATGAAACACACACAGTTGTATACAGTACGTCTATTACACGACTTATAGAAGGCATGGACCTGAAACACACACAGTTGTATACAGTACATCTATTACACGACTTATAGAAGGCATGGACCTGAAACACACACAGTTGTATGCAGTACGTCTATTACATGACTTATAGAAAGCATGAAACACACACAGTTGTATACAGTACATCTATTACAGCGACTTATAGAAAGCATGAAACACACACAGTTGTATGCAGTACATCTATTACACGACTTATAGAAGCATGAAACACACACAGTTGTATACAGTACAGTCTATTACACGACTTATAGAAAGGCATGAAACACACACAGTTGTATACAGTACGTCTATTACACGACTTATAGAAGGCATGAAACACACACAGTTGTATACAGTACGTCTATTACACGACTTATAGAAGGCATGGACCTGAAACACACACAGTTGTATACAGTACATCTATTACACGACTTATAGAAGGCATGGACCTGAAACACACACAGTTGTATGCAGTACATCTATTACACGACTTATAGAAGGCATGAAACACACACAGTTGTATACAGTACATCTATTACACGACTTATAGAAGGCATGGACCTGACACACACACAGTTGTATGCAGTACATCTATTACATGACTTATTGAAAGCATGAAACACACACAGTTGTATACAGTACGTCTATTACATGACTTATAGAAAGCATGAAACACACACAGTTGTATGCAGTACATCTATTACATGACCTATAGATGGCATGGACCTGAAACACACACAGTTGTATACAGTACATCTATTACGCGACTTATAGAAGGCATGAAACACACACAGTTGTATACAGTACGTCTATTACACGACTTATAGAAAGCATGAAACACACACAGTTGTATACAGTACATCTATTACATGACTTATAGAAGGCATGAAACACACACAGTTGTATACAGTACATCTATTACACGACTTATAGAAGGCATGGACCTGAAACACACACAGTTGTATACAGTACATCTATTACGCGACTTATAGAAGGCATGAAACACACACAGTTGTATACAGTACATCTATTACACGACTTATAGAAGGCATGAAACACACACAGTTGTATACAGTACATCTATTACACGACTTATAGAAGGCATGAAACACACACAGTTGTATACAGTACATCTATTACACGACTTATAGAAGGCATGGACCTGAAACACACACAGTTGTATACAGTACATCTATTACATGACTTATAGAAGGCATGGACCTGAAACACACACAGTTGTATACAGTACATCTATTACATGACTTATAGAAGGCATGAAACACACACAGTTGTATACAGTACATCTATTACATGACTTATAGAAGGCATGAAACACACACAGTTGTATACAGTACATCTATTACATGACTTATAGAAGGCATGAAACACACACAGTTGTATACAGTACATCTATTACACGACTTATAGAAGGCATGAAACACACACAGTTGTATACAGTACATCTATTACATGACTTATAGAAAGGCATGAAACACACACAGTTGTATGCAGTACATCTATTACATGACTTATAGAAGGCATGAAACACACACAGTTGTATACAGTACATCTATTACACGACTTATAGAAGGCATGAAACACACACAGTTGTATACAGTACATCTATTACACGACTTATAGAAGGCATGAAACACACACAGTTGTATACAGTACATCTATTACACGACTTATAGAAGGCATGAAACACACACAGTTGTATGCAGTACATCTATTACATGACTTATAGAAGGCATGAAACACACACAGTTGTATGCAGTACATCTATTACACGACTTATAGAAGGCATGAAACACACACAGTTGTATGCAGTACATCTATTACACGACTTATAGAAGGCATGGACATGAAACACACACAGTTGTATGCAGTACATCTATTACACGACTATATAGAAGGCATGAAACACACACAGTTGTATACAGTACATCTATTACGCGACTTATAGAAGGCATGAAACACACACAGTTGTATACAGTACATCTATTACACGACTTATAGAAGGCATGGACCTGAAACACACACAGTTGTATACAGTACATCTATTACAGCGACTTATAGAAGGCATGAAACACACACAGTTGTATACAGTACATCTATTACGCGACTTATAGAAGGCATGAAACACACACAGTTGTATGCAGTACGTCTATTACACGACTTATAGAAGGCATGGACATGAAACACACACAGTTGTATGCAGTACATCTATTACACAACATATAGAAGGCATGAAACACACACAGTTGTATACAGTACATCTATTACGCGACTTATAGAAGGCATGAAACACACACAGTTGTATACAGTACATCTATTACACGACTTATAGAAGGCATGACCTGAAACACACACAGTTGTATACAGTACATCTATTACGCGACTTATAGAAGGCATGAAACACACACAGTTGTATACAGTACATCTATTACACGACTTATAGAAGGCATGGACCTGAAACACACACAGTTGTATACAGTACATCTATTACGCGACTTATAGAAGGCATGAAACACACACAGTTGTATGCAGTACATCTATTACATGACTTATAGAAGGCATGGACATGAAACACACACAGTTGTATGCAGTACATCTATTACACAACATATAGAAGGCATGAAACACACACAGTTGTATACAGTACATCTATTACGCGACTTATAGAAGGCATGGACATGAAACACACACAGTTGTATGCAGTACATCTATTACACAACATATAGAAGGCATGAAACACACACAGTTGTATGCAGTACGTCTATTACACGACTTATAGAAAGCATGAAACACACACAGTTGTATGCAGTACATCTATTACACAACATATAGAAGGCATGAAACACACACAGTTGTATACAGTACATCTATTACGCGACTTATAGAAGGCATGGAACACACACAGTTGTATACAGTACATCTATTACACGACTTATAGAAGGCATGAAACACACACAGTTGTATACAGTACATCTATTACGCGACTTATAGAAGGCATGAAACACACACAGTTGTATGCAGTACATCTATTACATGACTTATAGAAGGCATGGACATGAAACACACACAGTTGTATGCAGTACATCTATTACACAACATATAGAAGGCATGAAACACACACAGTTGTATACAGTACATCTATTACGCGACTTATAGAAGGCATGGACATGAAACACACACAGTTGTATGCAGTACATCTATTACACAACATATAGAAGGCATGAAACACACACAGTTGTATGCAGTACGTCTATTACACGACTTATAGAAAGCATGAAACACACACAGTTGTATACAGTACGTCTATTACACGACTTATAGAAGGCATGGACATGAAACACACACAGTTGTATACAGTACATCTATTACGCGACTTATAGAAGGCATGGACCTGAAACACACACAGTTGTATACAGTACATCTATTACACGACTTATAGAAGGCATGAAACACACACAGTTGTATACAGTACATCTATTACACGACTTATAGAAGACATGAAACACACACAGTTGTATGCAGTACATCTATTACACGACTTATAGAAAGCATGAAACACACACAGTTGTATACAGTACATCTATTACGCGACTTATAGAAGGCATGGAACACACACAGTTGTATACAGTACATCTATTACACGACTTATAGAAGGCATGAAACACACACAGTTGTATACAGTACATCTATTACGCGACTTATAGAAGGCATGAAACACACACAGTTGTATGCAGTACATCTAATACATGACTTATAGAAGGCATGGACATGAAACACACACAGTTGTATGCAGTACATCTATTACACAACATATAGAAGGCATGAAACACACACAGTTGTATACAGTACATCTATTACGCGACTTATAGAAGGCATGGACATGAAACACACACAGTTGTATACAGTACATCTATTACACGACTTATAGAAGGCATGAAACACACACAGTTGTATACAGTACATCTATTACACGACTTATAGAAGACATGAAACACACACAGTTGTATGCAGTACATCTATTACACGACTTATAGAAAGCATGAAACACACACAGTTGTATACAGTACATCTATTACGCGACTTATAGAAGGCATGGAAACACACACAGTTGTATACAGTACATCTATTACACGACTTATAGAAGGCATGAAACACACACAGTTGTATACAGTACATCTATTACGCGACTTATAGAAGGCATGAAACACACACAGTTGTATGCAGTACATCTATTACATGACTTATAGAAGGCATGGACATGAAACACACACAGTTGTATGCAGTACATCTATTACACAACATATAGAAGGCATGAAACACACACAGTTGTATACAGTACATCTATTACGCGACTTATAGAAGGCATGGACATGAAACACACACAGTTGTATGCAGTACATCTATTACACAACATATAGAAGGCATGAAACACACACAGTTGTATGCAGTACGTCTATTACACGACTTATAGAAAGCATGAAACACACACAGTTGTATACAGTACGTCTATTACACGACTTATAGAAGGCATGGACATGAAACACACACAGTTGTATACAGTACATCTATTACGCGACTTATAGAAAGCATGAAACACACACAGTTGTATGCAGTACATCTATTACACGACTTATAGAAAGCATGAAACACACACAGTTGTATACAGTACATCTATTACGCGACTTATAGAAGGCATGGAACACACACAGTTGTATACAGTACATCTATTACACGACTTATAGAAGACATGGACCTGAAACACACACAGTTGTATAGTAGTAGTAGGCCTCTTTCAGTCCTGAAGGACTATAGAGTTGTGCCACTTGGGAGGTGCCTGGCAGCACCGCTGGTGACTGTATAGTCCAATTCGAGAATGACAATCTCTGTCACAGTTTCCGCATCTGTGAGACGAGGCAAGTCCCGCATTAAGTGACTGCTCTTTGAGCCTGTGCCGTCTCTCCTCAGTTTTTTGGATCTGATTGCGCTCAAAGAGCACCAGTCCGTTTCGTACATCTCTTCTCCAGGAGCATCTGTCTGTTGCAACTCTCTCCCACGTGTCTGGATCTATTCCAATGGTTTTCATATCTTGTTTACACACATCCCTATATCGCATTTGGGGTCTTCCGGTTGGCCTCTTTCCTGTGGCTAGTTCTCCGTAAAGGAGATCTTTGGGAATACGTTCGTCCTCCATTCGAGATACGTGGCCCAACCACCGGAGGCGTCTCTGCTTGAGGAGGGTGTGCACTGTGGTAATATCTGCTCTTTCAAGCACCTGTTTGTTTGTTATGTGGTCTTTCCATGTTATGCCCAGGATACGTCTCAGACATCTTATGTGGAAGGAATTCAACTTCCTTTCCTGTCTTGAGTACAGGGTCCAGGATTCAGACCCGTAGAGTAGTGTGCTAACAACACAAGCTTTATATACTTGAGCTTTTGTACGCTCTGTTAGTCTATTATTCTCCCAAACTCTTTTAGCTAGCCTGGAAAATGTTGTGGCTGCCTTTCCAATGCGTCTGTCGATTTCTGTCTCTAATGAAAGATTATCTGATATTGTCGATCCCAGATACACAAAATCGTGGACGACTTTCAATTCATAATTAGAGATTTTGATTGACGGAGGCGCATCAGCATCTTGTTCCATCACCTGTGTTTTATTTAGGCTAATGGTGAGCGCAAGTCTTTGCAGGCAGCTGCAAAACGATCTATGAGCCTTTGGAGATCTTCTGCTGTATGAGTGGTCAGTGCTGCATCATCTGCAAAAAGTAGTTCTCTTACGCATCTTGGTCTTATTTTGGTCTTTGCCTTGAGTCTTGATGGGTTAAAAAGTTTGCCATCAGATCTTGTGTGGAGTGTATATGCCTTCAGTGGCAGTCCCAAATGCTTGCCTTAAGAGAACAGCAAAGAAGATACCAAAGAGTGTAGGAGCAAGCACGCATCCCTGCTTTACTCCGCTGCTGATGCTGAATGACTGGGATGTTGAGCCGTCAAATAAAATGGTCCCCTGCATGTTTTCGTGGAATGATTTCACGAGACTAAGAAGGGTGGGTGGACATCCAACCTTTTCAAGGACCTTAAAAGGCCGCTTCTGCTCACGAGGTCAAATGCCTTTGTGAGGTCGATGAAGGCTATATATAATGGCTTCCTCTGTTCTCTGCACTTCTCTTGGAGCTGCCGGAGTGAGAAAATCATATCGATGGTGGACCTGTTGGGTCTAAATCCGCACTGCGATTCGGGGTAGATTCTTTCAGCAAGAATGTGTAATCTTTTAAGATTACTCTGGCAAAAATCTGCCTGTAATGCTGAGAAGGGAAATGCCGCAATAGTTGTTGCAGTCGCTTCTGTCGCCTTTGTTTTTGTAAAGGGTAACGATGTTTTGCGTCTTTCATATCTTGTGGTATTGATTTTCTCTCCAGCAGAGCTGTAATATTGCATACAGTCTGGGATGATTGTTTCTTTGCTACATTTTAAAATTTCAGGTGGAATACTATCTTTCCAGGTGCCTTGCCGGATTTGAGAGAGTCTAGTGCTTCGCTGATTCTGTGAGGCAAGGTTCATTATCCAAGGCATGCATGGCAGACTGTTGATCGATGGCTTCCAGAGCTTCTTCGCTGACAGTGTTATCCACTGAGTATAGCTCTGAGTAGTGTTCTACCCAGCGATCCATTTGTTTCGCTCGATCTTTTATGATTACCCCCTCAGTTGATCGTAAAGGGGCCATCTTATTTTTTGATGGCCGACAGCTTGCTTGATGCCCTCGTACATTCCTCTTATATTTCCAGTGTCTGCACAAGTTTGAATTTGAGCAGAGAGCTGTAGCCAGTACCTGTTCGCACATCTTCTTGCCATCTGTTGTACTCTATTTCTGGCCGTTCGCAATGCCTGCAGTGTTTTCTCTGAAGGTGATGTTTTATACATCGAGAATGCATGTCTCTTTATCTCCAGGACTGGGAGCATCTCTTCAGAGTGTGCTTCAAACCAGTCGGTTGACTTAGTTTGCTTCTTGCCAAATGTTGATAGTGCTGTATTGTAGATGGTGTCGCGGAAAAATGACTCCATCTCTCGGTGGAATCTCCGTCTGTGGGGCCGGGCAGAGTATCGCTAGAGCCTGCGTGAATTGTTGACCTTCTCTTTATTTGGGTGCCACTGGTGTCAAATGCGTGGTCTCCTTCTGTTCGGCTTCTGTAGATTCTCTTGGGCTTTATCTTCACCCTTGCTGGAGACGAGTGAATGGTCGGTGTCGCAGTCAGCACCATGATAGCTGCGAGTCATCCGTACATTGCGGAGGTTGCTGCGTTTAGTGAGCACCATGTCGAGTTGGTTGCCAGTTCTTTGATCTGGGGGCCTCCATGACACCTTGTGTGAGGTTTCGCGTCAAAGAAGGTGTTGGTCACGCACAGATTATGGTGGCTGCAGAATTCCAAGAGACGTTGTCCATTGTCATTGATCTTCCCAACGCCAAACTGTCCTAGACATGAAGGCCTAAGATTCGTGGTCGGAGCCAAACCTGGCATTGAAATCCCCCAGGATAAAAAGATGTTGTTTCTCTGGTGTTTCACTGACTTCTTTGCTAAGGTCGTCATAGAACCTGTCTTTAGATTCTGATGCTGCAGTTAGTGTTGGGGCGTAAACGCTTATAATACTAACTGGGGCCTGCCTCTGTCTGGAGTTGGAGCTTCAATATTCTTTCAGTGCCATCACTTGGTGGTATGATGGAATTGAAGCAGCTGTTTCTGATAGCGAAGCCAACTCCATGCTCCTGGTCTCTCCGCACGGCTTGCCATGCCAGTAGAAAGTGAAGTCCCTCTCCTTGATGCTTCCAGATTCTTGGAGTCTGGTCTCTTGCAGGGCGACAATGTCTATCCCCAGTCTTAGCAGTTTCGTTGTTTATCACTGCAGTTTTGCGGGCATCCACAATCTCATTTACATCGTCTGAGATGCCAGGGGTCATGGTTCTTACGTTCCATGTTCCCAGCCTTAGGGCCGGTTGTTTGTTTTTTTCTTGCTGTTAGGTGTATAGATTGCGGTCCATGTGTCAGGATTTCCCCCTAAGCTCCACACCCCTGAGGAGCAGATGAACCGTGGCGAGACAACACCTTATTGACGGGGGCTGCCCATCTTAAGCGGGCGGTAGCTTGTCTAGTGAGATACGATGATCTCTCCCACCGTCGGAAGTAGCCCCTGGCGCCTTGCTCTACGCCAATCGAGCATTAAGACTTAAACCGGCAAATGTTACTTCCCGTGTTGTGTCAACCGCTTTACGCGGTGCTGAAGTGACCTCTTCAGGGTACAAGCCTGGGCAATGGAAATCGGAGAACCAGCTGTTGCCCAGTAGCAGGTTCCCCCTCTCCACGTCGCCGATGTTGACCAAGGGAAAGGCAGTAGCCAATGCAACTTGGCATCGGTGCCGTCGCAGGAGTTGCCAGAACTATGTTGTTACAACATGGACTGCCTTAGGGACTCCATCTCCGGATTTGTCCTCAGGTTTACTCCCGAAGCCTTCCATATGGGTATACCCGCAAGGCAGCGGAGATTTGAGATTTAGAGTTCCCTCTCTTAGAAGAGATACCAACCAAGGCTGACGAGCCTCCTCTGCCGGGAATCAATAAGGAGGGAAGTCTACCATTCTTCCTTCCTGGCAGTGACCATACTGATCGGATGACCGTAGCCATTGTCTCTACTGAGAGATCCTCTGCCACCGTCACTGACTTGAAACCATAACCAACAACTATCTGTCGGCTGCTCCAAGTCCAATCCACCACCTGCTCCATGGCTTCACGTTACCCTGTTGGGGGGGGCTAAACGGGTACTCCACCTTGCCCAAGGGTGTCCCGTAGGCTAGCGGAGGGAAGGAGGCACCTTACTTCTCCTTTGATAGGGTATACCCTACCCCGCTACACAGTTGTATACAGTACATCTATTACACGACTTATAGAAGGCATGGACCTGAAACACACACAGTTGTATGCATAAAATTTGGTGGAACTGCGGTAAAGCTGTGAAAGCTTAAACAATATAAAATGACACAAAGTAGTGCAGCTTTACATAACAGAGTTACGACACATACAGAACGTTGCGGCGGTTAGCTTCATCAGCAAACAAACACATTCACAAACACAACATACAGTCAAGGAGAACTCCTGTGACTACATAGAAGGTGATGACAGGACGAGAGGAACAAATGCATGGAAAAATGGAAGCAATGAAGAGAAAATGAGAATTGACAAAATGTTAATTGAAAAGAATGTTAGTCGAAGAAAATGTTTAATAGAAAAACTGTTTATAGAGAAAAAAACTGTAGACTCACCTCACGTACGGACCTTTGAATGACTACGGAAAACTTGGGTGTATTTGTATAGCGGTGCTGGATGTTACGGTACAGTGAGCACATAGAAAGAAGGGGGCGGGGTAGGAGGCGTGTAAAATTGACCACGACCCCATTGTGTTGTTGGTCTGGGTATGAAACACACACAGTTGTATGCAGTACATCTATTACACGTCTTATAGAAGGCATGAAACACACACAGTTGTATACAGTACATCTATTACATGACTTATAGAAGGCATGACACACACACAGTTGTATGCAGTACATCTATTACATGACTTATAGAAGGCATGAAACACACACAGTTGTATACAGTACATCTATTACACGACTTATAGAAGGCATGAAACACACACAGTTGTATACAGTACATCTATTACATGACCTATAGATGGCATGAACACACACAGTTGTATGCAGTACATCTATTACATGACTTATAGAAGGCATGAAACACACACAGTTGTATGCAGTACATCTATTACATGACTTATAGAAGGCATGAAACACACACAGTTGTATACAGTACATCTATTACATGACCTATAGATGGCATGAAACACACACAGTTGTATACAGTACGTCTATTACATGACTTATAGAAGGCATGAAACACACACAGTTGTATACAGTACATCTATTACATGACTTATAGAAGGCATGAAACACACACAGTTGTATACAGTACGTCTATTACATGACTTATAGAAGGCATGGACATGAAGCACACACAGTTGTATGCAGTACATCTATTACATGACTTATAGAAGGCATGAAACACACACAGTTGTATACAGTACATCTATTACACGACTTATAGAAGGCATGAAACACACACAGTTGTATACAGTACGTCTATTACATGACTTATAGAAGGCATGAAACACACACAGTTGTATACAGTACATCTATTACATGACTTATAGAAGGCATGAAACACACACAGTTGTATACAGTACGTCTATTACATGACTTATAGAAGGCATGGACCTGAAACACACACAGTTGTATGCAGTACATCTATTACATGACTTATAGAAGGCATGAAACACACACAGTTGTATACAGTACATCTATTACACGACTTATAGAAGGCATGAAACACACACAGTTGTATACAGTACATCTATTACACGACTTATAGAAGGCATGAAACACACACAGTTGTATACATAAAATTTGGTGGAACTGCGGTAAAGCTGTGAAAGTTTAAACAATATATAATGACACAAAGTAGTGCAGCTTTACATAACAGAGTTACGACACATACAGAACGTTGCGGCGGTTAGCCTTCATCAGCAAACAAACACATTCACAAACACAACATACAGTCAAGGAGAACTCCTGTGACTACATTAGAAGGTGATGACAGGACGAGAGGAACAAATGCATGGAAAAATGGAAGCAATGAAGAGGAAATGAGAATTGACAAAATGTTAATTGAAAAGAATGTTAGTCGAAGAAAATGTTTAATAGAAAAACTGTTTATAGAGAAAAAAACAAACTGTATACTCACCTCACGTACGGACCTGTGAATGTTTACGGAAATCTCAGGTGTATGTATTTTTATAACGGTGCTGGATGTTACGGTACAGTGAACACATAGAAAGAAGGGGGCGGGGTAGGAGGCGTGTAAGATTGACCACGGCCCCATTGTGTTGTTGGTTTGGGTGGACTGGTGTGCAGGAACACGCGTTCTACATAGACACACTTCAACAGACAAAATGCTGGTGTTTGTGGACATGCAAGAAGAGAGAGAGGGAGAGAGAGAGAGAGAGAGAGAGAGAGAGAGAGAGAGAGAGGAGAGCGAGAGAGAGACAGACAGAGAGAGACAGAGAGAGGAAAAGTGCCTGCGACCTACCACATGGGGTATATTGTAACCTACGAAATAGTCGGTATGGTTGCTAGTCATACAACGCGCTTCAGGAGCCCCTCGCCCAGTCCTAGAGTTGTTGGGGTTGTGTAAGATCCAACCACTGGCAATGCACGTGAAGAAGGTATGCACAGAGAAGCCAGATGTAAGAGGAGAGAGAGAGGGAGAGAGATAGTGAGAGAGAGAGAGCGCGAAAGGGGGGAGAGAGAGGGAGAGAGAGGGAGAAGAGAGGGGGGGAGAGGGAGAGAGAGAGGGAGAGAGAGAGGGAGAGAGATAGAGAGAAAGGGAGGGAGAGAGGGGGAGAGGGAGAGAGAGAGGGAGAGAGAGGGAGAGAGAGAGAGGGAGAGAGGGGGAGAGAGAGGGAGAGAGAGAGTGAGGGAGGGTGAGAGCGAGAGAGGAGGAGGGCACGAGAGAGATCAAGGGAGGGAGAGAAAGCGCGAGAGGGAGTGAGAGAGGGAGAGAGAGCGAGAGAGGGAGTGAGAGAGAGAGAGGGAGAGAGCGAGAGGGTGAAAGAGAGAGAGAGGGAGAGAGAGAGAAAGAGAGAGAGAGAGAGGAAAAGTGCCTGTGATATACCACATGAGGCGTGTGGGGCGCGTCGGTCTACGTGTACGACGTTTCCTCGTACTGTACCCTATGACATAGTCAGTATGGTTGATTATTGCACAGTACACTTCAGGAGCCTCTCGCCCAGTGTTTGAGTTGTTAGGGCTGTGTGAGATATAACCACTGGTAATACAAGTGAAGTGGGTGGGCACAGAGAAGCAAGATGTAAGGAGAGAGAGAGAGAGAGAGAGAGAGAGGGAGAGAGAGAGGAGAAGTGCCTGTGATATACCACATGAGGCATGTGGGGCGCGTCAGTCTACAAAGTATGACGTTTCCCTCGTACTGTCCCCTATGAAATAGTCAGTATGGTTGATTGTTACAAAGCACACTTCAGGAGCCACTCGTCCAGTGTACGAGTTGATGGGGCTCTTACATCTGGCTTCTCTGTGCATACCTTCTTCACGTGCATTGCCAGTGGTTGGATCTTACACAACCCCAACAACTCTAGGACTGGGCGAGGGGCTCCTGAAGCGCGTTGTATGACTAGCAACCATACCGACTATTTCGTAGGTTACAATATACCCCATGTGGTAGGTCGCAGGCACTTTTCCTCTCTCTGTCTCTCTCTGTCTGTCTCTCTCTCGCTCTCCTCTCTCTCTCTCTCTCTCTCTCTCTCTCTCTCTCCCTCTCTCTCTTCTTGCATGTCCACAAACACCAGCATTTTGTCTGTTGAAGTGTGTCTATGTAGAACGTGTGTTCCTGCACACCAGTCCACCCAAACCAACAACACAATGGGGCCGTGGTCAATCTTACACGCCTCCTACCCCGCCCCCTTCTTTCTATGTGTTCACTGTACCGTAACATCCAGCACCGTTATAAAATACATACACCTGAGATTTCCGTAAACATTCACAGTCCGTACGTGAGGTGAGTATACAGTTTGTTTTTTTCTCTATAAACAGTTTTTCTATTAAACATTTTCTTCGACTAACATTCTTTTCAATTAACATTTTGTCAATTCTCATTTCCTCTTCATTGCTTCCATTTTTCCATGCATTTGTTCCTCTCGTCCTGTCATCACCTTCTAATGTAGTCACACTAGTTCTCCTTGACTGTATGTTGTGTTTGTGAATGTGTTTGTTTGCTGATGAAGGCTAACCGCCGCAACGTTCTGTATGTGTCGTAACTCTGTTATGTAAAGCTGCACTACTTTGTGTCATTATATATTGTTTACAGTTGTATACAGTACATCTATTACACGACTTATAGAAGGCATGAAACACACAGAGTTGTATACAGTACATCTATTACATGACTTATAGAAGACATGGACCTGAAACACACACAGTTGTATGCAGTACATCTATTACACGACTTATAGAAGGCAGAAACACACACGTTTTCAGTACATCTATTTCAGACTTATAAAGCATGAAACCCACAGTTTATACAGACATCTTTTCCGACTTTTAGAAAGGGAAAAAACAAACAGTTGTATAAGTCCAAACATTACAAAGACTTTAGAAGACATGGGCCGGGAAAAACACACGTTGTATACAGTACATCTTTACACGACTTTAGAAAGGGATGAAACACACCAGTTGTTAAAAGTACACTATTACAAAGACTTATGAAGGCATGGGCCTGGAAACACACACAGTTTTTTATACAGTACACTATTCCCTGAAATTAAAGAAAAGGATGGCCGAAAAACACCAGTTGGGATACAGTACATCATTTCACGGGCTTAAGAAGGGGAAACACACACGTTGGATCCGTAATCTATTAAAACGACTTATGAAGGCATGGGCCTGAAACACACACAGTTGTAAGGGAATACATCTATTTCATACTTTTAGAAGACATTGGGCCTGAAACACACACATTGTAAAACAGTACTCTAATTTCCCCCTTAAAAGAAGGAAAATGGGCCTGAAAAACACACATTGTATACATAAAAACTATTTCAAAGACTTTAGAAGGCATGAAACACACACATTTGTATACAGTACTCTATTACATGACTTATAGAAGACAGGACCGAAACACACACAGTTGTTAAACATACATCTATTACCGACTTAAAGAAGACATGGATCGGGAAAAACACCAGTTGTATACAAAAAAAATCTATTACTGACTTATAGAAGGCATTGGACCTGAAAAACACAGAGTTGTATGCAGTACATCATTTCACACTTATAGAAGGGCAGGGCCTGAAAAAACACACAGTTGTATACGTACAAACTATTACACAAATTAAAAGAAAGGGATAAACCCACCAGTTTTTATACAGTACATCTATTACACGACTTAAAAGAAGGCATGGAACCCCGAAACACACACGTTGTAACAGTACATCTATTACATGACTTAAAGAAGAATGGGCCTGAAAAACACACAGGGATACAGTACATCTATTACAAAAACTTATAGGAAAGGGATGAAAAACCACGGGTTTTATACGTACGGCTAAATTTCCAACAATAGAAGGGATGGAAAGAAACCCCACACAAATTGGGAGCAGGACTCTATTAAAACGACTTATAGAAAGGGATGCCCCCCACAGTTGTATACAGCATCTATTTCACGACTTATGAAAGGGAGAAAAAACCACAGTTGTATACAAAAAATTTGGTTTGGAAATGCGGTAAAACTGTGAAAGTTTAAACAAATAAATGACACAAAAAATGCACTTTACAAAAAAGTTCCCACACTAAAAAAGTTGGGGGGTTAGCCTTCATCACAAACAAACAATTTTACAAACACAACAACAGTCAAGGAGAACCCTGTGACTACATTGGGAAAGGGGAAAAACAGGGGAAAAGGAAAAAAATCATGGAAAAAAGGAAAGGGAATGAAGAGGAAAAGAGAAAGGGCAAAATGTTAATTGAAAAAAATGTTTGTCGAAGAAAATGTTTTTAAAAGAAAAACTGTTTTTTGAGAAAAAAAACAAACTGTATAATCACCTCCGTACGGACCGGGGAATGTTTAACGGAAATCTCCCGGGTATGGGATTTTTAAACGGGGCTGGAGGGGTTCCCGGACAGTGAACACATAGAAAGAAGGGGGCGGGGAGGAGGCGTGTAAAAAATTTACCACGGCCCCATTGGGGTTGTTGGGTTTGGGGGGGACTGGGTCAGGAACACGCCTTCTACAAGACACAAATTCCCCAAAAGACAAAAAGCTGGTGTTTGTGGGCATGCAAAAGAGAGAAAGGGAGAGAGAGAGAGAGAGAAGAGAGAGAAGAAGAGAGGGGAGCGAGAGAGAGACAGACAAGAGAGACAGAGAGAGGAAAAGTGCCTGCGAAAACCCCCCCCCCTGGGGGAAAATTGTAACCACGAAATAGGGTATGGTTGCTGTCATACAAAAGCGCTTCAGGACCCCTCGCCCAGTCCCAGAGTTGTTGGGGGTTTTGTAAAAAACCAAAACCCCTGGGAAAAGCACGTGAAGAAGGTAGCACAAGAACCAAGGGAAGAGGAGAAGAGAGGGAGAGAGAAATGAGAGAGAGAGAGCGCGAAAGGGGGGAAAAAAGAGGGGGAGAGAGGGAGAAAGGGGGGGGGGGGGAGGGGGAGAGGGAGAGAGAGAGGGAGAAAAGGAAAAAAAGAGAAAGGGAGGGGAGAGGGGGGGGGAGGGGGAGAGAGAGGGGGAGAGAGGGAGGGAGAGAGAGGGAGAGGGGGGGGAGAGAGAAAGGGGGAGAGAGAAATGGGGGGAGGGTGAAGCGAGAGAGGGGGAGGGGGGACGGGAGATCAAGGGAGGGAGAGAAAGCGCGAGAGGGAGGGAGAGAGGGAGAAAAGGGGCGGGGAGGGAGGGAGAGAGAGAGAAGGGGGGAGCAGAGGGGGAAAGAAAAGAGAGAGGGAGAGAGAAAGAAAGAAGAGAGAAAAAAAGGGAAAAATCCTTGTTACCCATGGGGGCGTGTGGGGCCGCGTCGGTCTACTGTACGACGGTTTTCCCGGACTGGGACCCTTGACATAGTCCGTAGGGTTTATTTTTGCACAAAAACACTTCAGGAGCCCCTCGCCCCGGTTTGAGGGTTAGGGCGTGTAAAAATATAACCACTGGTAATACAAGTGAAGTGGGGGCACAGAGAAGCAAGATGTAAGGAGAAAGAAAAGAGGAAGAAAAAGAGAGGGAGAGAAAGAGGAGAAGGGCCTGTGATTTTAAACCCCAAAAGGCATGTGGGGGGCGTCATCACAAAGTATGACTTTCCCTCGTACGTCCCCCCATGAAAAAGCCCGTATGGTTGATTGTTACAAAGACACTTTAAGGGGCCACTCGTCCAGTGTACGAATTGAAAGGGGGCCCTTTCACTTGGGTTTCCTTGCAACCCCCCTTTTTCACGGCATTCCAGTGGGTTTGGGCTTACACAACCCCAACAACCTTTGGCCCGGGCAAAAGGGGGTCCTGAACGCGTTGTATGACTAACAACCAACCGACTATTTCGTAATTTTCAATATACCCCAGTGGGAGGTCGCAGGCACTTTTTTCCCCTTTTCCCGTCCCCTCCTGTCTTCTCTCCGGGTCCCCTCCTCTCCCTCTCTCCCCTTTTCTCCCCCTCCCTTCCCTCTCTCTCTTCTTTCATGGCCCCAAAAACCAGCAATTTTTTCTGTTTAAGTGGTCCCATGTAGAACGTGTGTTTTTCCCGCCCCCATCCCACCAAACCAAAAACACAATGGGGGCCCTGGTCAATCTTACACGGGCCCCTCCCCCCCCCTTCCCTTTCTAGTGTTCAAATGTACCGAAAAATCCAACACCGTTAAAAAATACATCCCCCTGAGATTTCCGTAAAAATTCACAGGTCCCTACGGAGGTAGTTTTACAGTTTGGTTTTTTTTTCTATAAACAGTTTTTCTATTAAACATTTTTTTCGACTAACATTCTTTTCAATTAACCATTTTGGGCAAATTTTAATTTTCCTCTTCATTGGGTTCCATTTTTTTTCCCTCATTTGTTCCTCTCGTCCTGGGCATCACCTTCTAATTAAATCACACTAATTCTCCTTGACTTATGTTGTGTTTGGAATGGGGTTTTTTTGCTAAAGAAGGCAACCGCCGCAACGTTCCGTAGGGGTCGGAACTCGGGTTTTGTAAAGCTGCACTACTTTGTGTATTATATATTGTTTTTTAGTTTATACAGGGACATCAACACACTTTTTAGAAGGCAAAAACAAAACAGAGTTTAACAGTACTCTATTACATGATTATAGAAGACCGGACCTGAAACACACACAGTTGTATGCAATACATCTATTACACACTTATAGAAAGGGATGAAACACACACCCGTTGTAACAGTACATCTATTACATGACTTATAGAAAGCATGAAAAACCACAGTTGTATACAGTACATCTATTTTTTTTACGACTTATAGAAAGGGATGAAACACACACAGTTTTTATACGTACACTATTACATGACTTATAGAAACATGGACCTGAAAAAACACACAGTTGTATACAGTACATCTATTACAAAGACTTTTTAGAAGGGGATGAAACACACACAGTTTTTCAGTACATCTATTTCACGGCCTTTTAGAAGGGATGGAAAGAAACACAACAGTTGTATACGTACATCTATTTCATGACTTATAGAAGGGGATGGGCCTGAAACACACACAGTTGTATACAGTACACTATTACACGATTATAGAAGCATGAAACACACACAGTTGTATACAGTACATCTATTACACGACTTATAGAAGGGATGGACAAACACACACAGTTGTATACAGTACATCTATTACACGACTTATAGAAGGCATGAAACACACACAGTTGTATACAGTACATCTATTACAGACTTATAGAAGTGGACCTGAAACACACACAGTTGTATACAGTACATCTATTACACGACTTATAGAAGGCATGAAACACACACAGTTGTATACAGTACATCTATTACCGACTTATAGAAGGCATGAAACACACACAGTTGTATACAGTACTCTATTACACGACTTAAGGATGGACTGAAACACACACAGTTGTATACAGACATCTATTACATGAGAAAAGGGCCCCTGGGAAAAACACACACAGTTGTATCAGTACATCTATTACAGACTTATAGAAGGCAGAAAACACACACAGTTGTATACAGTACATCTATTACACGACTTATAGAAGGCATGAAACACACACAGTTGTATCAGTACATCTATTACAACTTATGAAGGGATGACAACACACACAGTTGTATGCAGTACATCTATTACATACTTTTAGAAGGGATGAAACACACACAGTTGTATACAGTACATCTATTACACGACTTATAAAAGGGATGAAACACACACAGTTGTATACAGTACATCTATTACACGACTTATAGAAGGGATGAATGAAACACACACAGTTATGATACACATACATGTTTTGGGCTAAAAATTTTACCCCCCCCCCCCCCCCCCCCCCCCCCCCCCCCCCCCAAAAAAAAAAAAAAAAAAAAAAAAAAAAAAAAAAAAAAAAAAAAAAAAAAAAAAAAAAAAAAAAAAAAAGACTTTTAAAAAAAAAAAAAAAGCATTTAAACCCAAACCCCACAGGGTTGTTTTTTAAAAAAAAGGTAAAAAAAGGTCTAAATTTTTCACACTTAAAAAAAAAAGGGAAAAAAAGCCCCCCCTGGGGGAAAAAAAACCCCCCCAAAAAAAAAAAACACAGTTGGGGTAAAAAAACAGGTTTTAAACGTTTTTTTCCCCCTAAAAAT
>JACEFZ010004095.1:0-17292 GCA_014155875.1 Cepaea nemoralis
AAATAGCTGCGAGGTACATGCGTGAAGCTGGTGCTACTGATCTGACTGGGTATTATTGCGATGGAGGTAACCAGGCATCAGGGGGATGAAACCTGAATTGTGTTAAAAGTTGTACTTCATTTGTCATTTCAATGCAACTTACATGTTGTGTATATATTTCCATGCCTTATATGTATTTTCATGCATAACACTGGGAAAAAGTAGTCTCTGACATGAAATTAACACTACCCCAGTATATACATACATCATGAATGAAAGAGGGCATCTTTCATTGAGGTACCCGGGGAGAATGTCAGAGCCTAGCTATGCAGCGACATCGTTACGGCACCCGGCGGACAAGAGTTGTCGGCTGGCGAGATTCTTACCTGACACGCGACCAGCGCTGACGACAGACGCACGCAAAGCCACGTGACCCCACCAGAGACAGGGGGCAGTGTGTGTGATAATCTCAGACCAAGCTGGGACTGGACATCTGAACGGACGTGTGTGTCGAGAGCAAGGCGTTTGTGTGAATCTCCGTGGTTGTGAGCTGAACGACTGATATCGTGAGCGTCAGACCTATGAGCTGTATTGTGGTTGTGAGTTATATGTTGTACATTGCTGTAATTATCGTTATGTATTTAATGTGGCAATAAATCCATAGAACTTGTGTTGCTGTGTCTTACGTCGAATCACGTTATACTGTACTGTCTCACATGTGTTAGCCAACGAGCCGAATATAAGATCCTGACAACAAGGCATAATAATATGACATGATAATAGGACAAGGCATAATAATATGACATGATAACAGGACAAGGCATAATAATATGTCATGATAATAGGACAAGGCATAACATGACATAATAATATGACATGATAACAGGACAAGGCATAATAATATGACATAATAATATGACATGATAATAGGACAAGGCATAATAATATGACATGATAATAGGACAAGGCATAATAATATGACATGATAACAGGACAAAGCATAATAATATGACATAATAATATGACATGATAATAGGACAAGGCATAATAATATGACATGATAACAGGACAAAGCATAATAATATGACATAATAATATGACATGATAATAGGACAAGGCATAATAATATGACATGATAATAGGACAAGGCATAATAATATGACATAATAATATGACATGATAACAGGACAAAGCATAATAATATGACATAATAATATGACATGATAATAGGACAAGGCATAATAATATGACATGATAACAGGACAAAGCATAATAATATGACATAATAATATGACATGATAATAGGACAAGGCATAATAATATGTCATGATAATAGGACAAAGCATAATAATATGACATGATAATAGGACAAGGCATAATAATATGTCATGATAATAGGACAAGGCATAATAATATGACATAATAACAGGACAAGGTATGATAACATGGCATGATAACAGGACAAGGCATAATAATATGACATGATAACAGGACAAGGCATAATAATATGACATGATAACAGGACAAAGCATAATAATATGACATAATAACAGGACAAGGCATAATAATATGACATGATAACAGGACAAAGCATAATAATATGACATGATAATAGGACAAGGCATAATAATATGACATGATAATAGGACAAGGCATAATAATATGACATGATAACAGGACAAGGCATAATAATATGTCATGATAATAGGACAAGGCATAACATGACATAATAATATGACATGATAACAGGACAAGGCATAATAATATGACATAATAATATGACATGATAATAGGACAAGGCATAATAATATGACATGATAATAGGACAAGGCATAATAATATGACATGATAACAGGACAAAGCATAATAATATGACATAATAATTATGACATGATAATAGGACAAGGCATAATAATATGACATGATAACAGGACAAAGCATAATAATATGACATACTAATATGACATGATAATAGGACAAGGCATAATCAATATGACATGATAATAGGACAAGGCATAATAATATGACATAATAATATGACATGATAACAGGACAAAGCATAATAATATGACATAATAATATGACATGATAATAGGACAAGGCATAATACTATGACATGATAACAGGACAAAGCATAATAATATGACATAATAATATGACATGATAATAGGACAAGGCATAATAATATGTCATGATAATAGGACAAGGCATAATAATATGTCATGATAATAGGACAAGGCATAATAATATGTCATGATAATAGGACAAGGCATAATAATATGTCATGATAAAAGGACAAGGCATAATAATATGTCATGATAATAGGACAAGGCATAATAATATGTCATGATAATAGGACAAGGCATAATAATATGACATGGTAACAGGACATGATATGATAACTGGACAAAAGAATAGGACACTTACCAGCATATACAAGCCAGGCTTTGAATTTTGCACCTGCAGTTCTTGGCAGTGAAAACCTCTGGAACAACGCCCACAGAACTGCAAGAACAGAACAAGATTGTACAGACACTTTCTATCATATAATATCTTGTTATAAATCTGGTTTACCCCGTCATGTTTTTTTTTTGGGTTTTGTTTTTTTAAGTTGCATATCCCTTACAGGATGTTGCAGTCAACACCAGCATTTTTCAGCTGTTGTTAATGTTCATGGCAAGATAATGCTCAGTAGTTTACCATTGTTTTCTTAGCGACCCGCTCACATACCCTGTAAGTAACCAACGAAATGTGATCCGCTGCCGAATCTCATGCAGTTGCGTTCCTCACTTGGATATACGGGATTATGGAGAAAGTCGTTAAACCCCTTCGTCAGGGAGACCAGCGTCATAATATCTCATTGTTACTTGGCTCTCTGTTCCATTAGTAGGAGTCAAAATTAGTGTCAACAGTTAAGGAGTTGCAGGTCAGCATGGGTGAATGGGTAAGGGTGCTCATTCTTAAACATCCCATGTGTTGATGCCGAGGTTGCGGGTTCAACCTCTAAACCAGGCAGTTGGACTAAAATGTTGACTTCTCGTCCTTGACTTGTGGGCATAATGTACAAGTACCCCTGAAGTCAGAGTGGATTCGCCTGATGACGAAGGACACTGGTAATAGGGAAAGCTAATCCACAATAAAAGAATCATTCAAGTGCATTAGAAGTAGTAGCACATGTATGGACTACACTTGAGTTCAAAGCTGGCAAAACAAAAATGTTTCGGGGTTTTATGGAGAAACAAAAAAAACAACAAAAAAACAAGAATTTTACTTTTAACTTTTGCAATAGGTTTTTCTATTGTCTGGGAATATTGATCCTACAATCAGAGGATCTGGCTGATGCTCAAATCTCTGAGGAAAGGCCAGACGCCCACATAATCAGACTCCTATTGATACCATTAGTATTGGGACTCTTCGCTGGCTGTTGAAAAGCTGAGGACGGAACACGTATGGGAATATCCCAAGTACTGTTATGTCAGATCTTGACTCAACTCAACTCAGTGACCATGCTGTTGTTTTCTTAAGTAGCCTGTTTTAAATTTACAAACTTCCCTTAGCCTAGGTTTCAATTTCCTTAATTCTTTGTGTTCTTCTTGTCCTGTATGTTTCAGAATTTCTTGTCCTCCACACTTTTATTGTAATATCTAGGTTCTCATATTTGTTTTGGTTTCCTAAACTGTTCTTTCCCTCTCTAGGTTACAGCTTTCTTAGTTTTCCATATTCTTCTTATCCTCTCGAGATTTCAGTTTACTTGGTCCTCCATACTTTAACTGAACTATTTAGATTTCCATCTTTCTTCTTTTGCCTCTACTGCCTATCATCTCTTAATAATGCGTACGCCCTCAGCCAACCTTTTGCAGACTTGTTAATTACTTGGATTCTGCAGCTGAAGTTTTCTATGGGATGAGGTTGCCATTTCTATGCCACCCCTACATAGTCTCCTTTTACAACATGTATGGTAGGTTACAGAGTTACCGTTCTTTGCTGCCCTTATCTGCCTGAATAACGCATGGAGAATTCTTATCTTTTCATTCACATAAATCTTTCCCTTATCTGCTCTAATAACACAATGGGCAATTCTTATCTTTTCATTCACAAAAATCTTTCCCTTATCTGCTCTAATAACACAATGGGCAATTCTTATCTTTTCATTCACAAAAATCTTTCCCTTATCTGCTCTAATAACACAATGGGCAATTCTTATCTTTTCATTCACAAAAATCTTTCCCTTATCTGCTCTAATAACACAATGGGCAATTCTTATCTTTTCATTCACAAAAATCTTTCCCTTATCTGCTCTAATAACACAATGGGCAATTCTTATCTTTTCATTCACATAAATCTTTCCCTTATCTGCTCTAATAACACAATGGGCAATTCTTATCTTTTCATTCACATAAATCTTTCCCTTATCTGCTCTAATAACACAATGGGCAATTCTTATTTTTTCATTCACAAAAATCTTTCCCTTATCTGCTCTAATAACACAATGGGCAATTCTTATCTTTTCATTCACATAAATCTTTCCCTTATCTGCTCTATATAACACAATGGGCAATTCTTATCTTTTCATTCAACAAAAATCTTTCCCTTATCTGCTCTAATAACACAATGGGCAATTCTTATCTTTCATTCACAAAATCTTTCCCTTATCTGCTCTAATAACACAATGGGCAATTCTTATCTTTTCATTCACATAAAATCTTCCCCTTAATCTGCTCTAATAACACAATGGGCAATCTTATCTTTTTCATGTCCACAAAAATCTTTCCCTTATCTGCTCTAATAACACAACTGGGGCAAATTCTTTATCTTTCATTCACAAAATCTTTCCCTTATCTGCTCTAATACACAATGGGCAATTCTTATCTTTTCATTCACAAAAATCTTTCCCTTATCTGCTCTATAAACACAATGGGCCAAATTCTTATCTTTTCATTCACAACAAATCTTTCCCCTTATCTGCTCTAATAATCACAATGGGCAATTCTAGGGTGCATCTTTTCCATTCACAAAATCTTTCCCTTATCTGCTCTAATACACATGGGCAATTCTTCTTTCATCAAAAAAATCTTTCCCCTATTCTGCTCTAATAAACACAATGGGCAATTCTATCTCATTTCACAAAAATCTTTCCCCTAATTGCTAATACACAATGGGCAATTCTTATCTTTTCATTCACAAAAATCTTTCCCTTATCTGCTCTAATAACACAATGGGCAATTCTTATCTTTTCATTCACAAAAATCTTCCCTTATCTGCTCTAATAACACAATGGGCAATTCTTATCTTTTCATTCACAAAAATCTTTCCCTTATCTGCTCTAATAACACAATGGGCAATTCTTATCTTTTCATTCACAAAATCTTTCCCTTATCTGCTCTAATAACACAATGGGCAATTCTTATCTTTTCATTCACAAAAATCTTTCCCTTATCTGCTCTAATAACACAATGGGCAATTCTTATCTTTTCATTCACAAAAATCTTTCCCTTATCTGCTCTAATAACACAATGGGCAATTCTTATCTTTTCATTCACAAAAATCTTTCCCTTATCTGCTCTAATAACACAATGGGCAATTCTTATCTTTTCATTCACAAAAATCTTTCCCTTATCTGCTCTAATAACACAATGGGCAATTCTTATCTTTTCATTCACAAAAATCTTTCCCTTATCTGCTCTAATAACACAATGGGCAATTCTTATCTTTTCATTCACAAAAATCTTTCCCTTATCTGCTCTAATAACACAATGGGCAATTCTTATCTTTTCATTCACAAAAATCTTTCCCTTATCTGCTCTAATAACACAATGGGCAATTCTTATCTTTTCATTCACAAAAATCTTCCCTATCTAGATTCAAGCTTTCTATTACGCCTGTGATGTTATTGTTGTCTTAAATAACAATGTAACACAATGGAGTGAGTAATTATACTACAATTTCCCAATATCTGTTTGTCTGAATTTCCACCTGTCTGTCTACCTAGGTAGCTACCAATCTGTCCATCAATTCATCCAACTATATATGCATTCACCTGTCTCTCTCTCCACCCGACCCCCCCCCCCCACATTCCCCCTTTCTCTCTCTCTCTCTCTCTCTCTCTCTCTCTCTCTCTCTCTCTCTCTCTCTCTCTCTCTCTCTCTCTCACTCATGCACCCACCCACCCACCCACACACACACACAATGATACATATGGTTGACCAAAAAAAACCACCTGAATACTAATATCTTCATTTATTCTTTAACAATTCATATTAACTAAGTGTCATCTATACATTGCTATAAGAAAACACACACATTACCTTCTGTCATATCTATCTGTTGAAAACAACTCTGTTTTCCCATCTGCCACTAAAACAGCCAGCATGCCTCTTCTGCACACAGTCTCACCACAAACTTTACAGTCCAATATGTAAACAACCTTCTTGCCAAAGCCAGGATGTAGGTCGGTTAACACCATTTCATCAATGATATACACTGTGGAAACATCAAGGGCATGAATGAAACATCACATAAATGAATGCAATATCACAGAAGTGAACGACACATCACAGAAATGAATGACATATTACAGAAATGAATGTGACATCACTGAAGTGAATGCAAAAACACATAAATGAATGCAACATAATAAAAATTAATGCAGCATAAATAATATGAATGCAACATTACATAAATAAATGTAACATGAAAGAAATGTTTGCAAGATTACTTAAATACATTAATGCAGCATCACAGAAATGAATGTAATATCACAGAAATGAAAGCTTGTTGTTACTTATTTTACACGCTATTTAATTCTGTCAATCCTAACCATCTTGTAATGTTTTCTCAAACTTTTAACATTTGGTCAGACCACCCTAAAGAAATTTGGCTTCTTTATTTGAAAGAATCTACTCATGATTGTTTTCTAAGTAGTTATCTCCCCCTTCCCTGTGCATCTGCTGTGAAACTGTTTGGTATAGAAAGAGTTAATGTAGGTCAATATGGCCGAATGGATAAGAACGCATGTTCTTATTCATCCGGTGTGCTGATGCCTAGGTAAGGGGTTCAAACCCTACACCAGACAGTTGGACTACAATGCTGACCTATCGTCCTTGACATACATTGGCACCTTTCTGTCTTGACAGACGATAGTTACATTGTGCTTCAAAAAGGCTTAATAACTACGACCCATGGCGGTGGCGAGTGTGGCTGATAAGGCCAATTCACGCAGCAAATGTTTGTCCACAGTGGATGCATGTGAAAACATGGTCATTTCCACCATCATGCACCATCTTACGTCTCTCACTCTTTATCTGCAATCATTTTCTCCTTTGTCTTTAGGTCCTTGAAATGGGGACGTAAATTACAAGTACCTCTCAAGTTGGAGTGGGTTCACCAGATGGCGAGGGACATTGTTAATAAGGAAAGGTAATCCACAAGCAAAATTCCAGCACTAATAGAACTAGTCTGTATAGACTACACTTGAGTTCAAAGCGAGCGAGCACAAAAAAAAAGAAGAAAACATTAAAAAAAAGAGTTAATGTTAAGAGTTAATAAGTGCTACGCCTGCTCTACATTTGTATGGTGCACATCTGCGGACTGTGGATCTGTGTGATCTGGACTGCACCTAGCCCTGCAGTAGGGTTAGGATCCACTGGTCTCTCTCAGGAGGGATAAAAAGCGAAAATTAGTAGCCTGCCGATGACCCACAAGATTACACAAATCAACCCCACCTCTCTGTGGTGTAGACCAGGAAACCATAACCACAAGGTCATGGGCCCTGGCTGGCCAGGAGATTAGACTCACAGTTGGTCATATGTTCCTGTCCTTAACCTGCGGTTGGCCTAGCAAGCTGGCAGGGGATTTTTCCTACTGCTCCAAAATACACAAAAACAAAACAAAGAAGGACTGACCCAAATGGAAACAGACCCGCAATGTTAAAGGACAACAAGACAAATCACTAATTAAAAATATAGGGACTCTGAACAAAGAATAAGAACTCATAGAAACAATGGCACCTCAACACTGCAAGGTACAAGATGAGATGAGACATCTGTGAACTGTGAACAGACAGTTAAAAGAAAGTTGTCATGTCTTGTGATCCCTATCGAGGTGAGGCATTTTGACATGAGAATCCCAGATTAAAGTAGAGAATCCTTTCACATATCTTATTACATGTTGGATATATGCAGCTGCCTTCACTTCCCAAGATATTTCCTATACCCATTTTAATCTGGGTCAACCTGAGAGCTGGGCTTATTTTAAAAGTTCACCATGATGGTGACTCGAACCCATGACTAATGAGCCAGTAGGCGAGCAGCTAGCCACTATGCTACCCCAGTTCCCCATCCAAGGTTGACCCCGCCTAAAATGGGTCCCAGGAAATGGTCTGAGAAGTAAAGGTCACTGGTGTGGTGATATCACCCGAAGTTAGTTCCCATCTATATCTATAAAACAGAGTGTATGTTTGTTTGTGGGTTTGTGGGTATTTATGTATTGGATGCGTTCGATAACAGTACATCCGATTGAGATGAAATTTTCTACACGTCTTCCTTTCATTCCTGTGCAACCGACTATAATAATTTCTTAATGTAAAATCTTCTACTTATTTAATAACATTTACTTTTCCATTTTCATTATATAATGTCTATATAGCAGGGGGACTTCACTCTAGAAAAGTTATTTCAAGGGGCATAACTTTTAATAACATTTCTATATACTTTATAGTCATATTGTTGGACTTACTTGCACTATTGTTAAACTCTTTGTCTATAGTTATTTTCTGGCATATGAGTTATAATAAATAATGATATAATCTTTAAGGAATTTTCAAAGTTTCATAAAAATAATGCATAATGCATAACATTGTAACCATCTTTTTCTACAGTTTTCATTGAATGGTGTGTGGAAGGACATTCTTTTAAGTTACTGTGCGCCAGGAGCTGGGCGAAACCACACCGGGTCAGATAGATAGACAGATAGTTGGGAACGGAAGCTTATTTGACTACTTATATGAATTAAATGACATGCTCCCCACCAGGGACTGGGTGAGGCCGGGTCAGACAGACAGATAGACAGACAGACAGTCGGGAACGGGAGAGCTTATATGACTACGTATATGAATTAAATTAGATGCTCCCCCCACCAGGGACTGGGTGAAGCCGGGCCCGGTCAGACAGACAGACAGATAGACAGGACAGACAGTCTGGAACGGGAGAGCTTATATGACTACGTATATGAATTAAATTAGATGCTCCCCACCAGGGACTGGGTGAAGCCGGGCCGGGACAGCCAGACAAACAGATAGTCGGGAACGGGAGAGCTTATATGACTACGTATATGAATTAAATTAGATGCTCCCCACCAGGGACTGGGTGAAGCCGGCCCGGTCAGACAGACAGACAGATAGACAGACAGACAGTCTGGAACGGGAGAGCTTATATGACTACGTTTATGAATTAAATTAGATGCTCACCACCAGGGACTGGGTGAAGCCAGGCCCGGTCAGATAGACAGACAGACAGATAGTCAGGGAACGGGAGAGCTTATATGACTACTTATATGAATTAAATGAGATGCTCCCCACCAGGGACTGGGTGAAGCTGGGCCGGGTCAGCCAGCCAGACAGACAAACAAGCAGACAGACAGACTGATAGATAGATAGATCCCCTCCTGGGCCTGGGCGAAGCCGGGCCGGGTCAGCTAGTTGGTCTATAAAAATAAAGGCAACCACTTTGTGCCGACAATCAAAGAAGAAACTGGCTATAGAACTACTACTTTGTGTCTATAGTAAAATGAACTGGCTATAGAACTACCACTTTGTGCCTACAATCATGGAAATAGCTTTTAAGTAGGACTGTACCGGATTCAAATTTTTGAAATCCGGCCGGAGCCGGATTTGGCCGGATTTATGAAGTGAGATCCGGCCGGAGCCGGAGCCGGATTTACAAATAAAAAAATAAAAATTAAATAACATACTACATCACTTGACTTAGATGAGTGGAGTCACTCGACTGTTCATTACTGCAGTTCATTACTATAGACATGACAATGATGACATATACTCATATTAAATCATTTAAATGTAAAATAATTACATTCACAGTAGAATAAGTAATTAAGTAATATTAAGTTCCATAAGTTCAAGATGAAACATAATACATAAGCACATAATGCTAATTTAGTAATTTTAATTGTTAGTTTTCAGTTTCAGTTTTAGTTTTCACATTGTTTTCAGTTGGCAAATTATCAGCTCAGTTACAACTCACAACAACAGTACACTGAACAGATTGAATTTATTGAAATACATTCATTTAGTAATTTCACTATTTCAGTCAGTCTTCATTATGGCTGTGAAGTTGAACTTTCAGAGTCAAGAAGAGACGAGTTGTATTTCAGGAAAATCAACGTCTCCGCATTTTCTGGTAAAGGCTACTACGGTGGTCAGTGATAATGTCTCCTGCAGTACTGAACAGCCTTTCCGATGGCACACTTGTAGGTGGTGGTGCAGAAATACCTGCGCCAGTCTAGCCATGCTTGGAAATCTTTGCTTATTGGCATGCCACCATGAAACTGGATCTGACTGTCGAGTTTGAAGTGGCTCTGACAGGTACTGTGTCACCCTCAGTGTTAATGCTGTTGCCTTCGGCACTTGCAGAACGATCTGCGGTGGGATTTTCCTCGACAATTGTGTCAAAACAGCTCCATAGGCTGGACTCGTACTGTGTGGCAGTGCTCACAGAAGTCAAAACACTAGTACTACTACTACTAATAGTAGCTGATGGATCCTGTGGACTGACTGTGTTTGCTGAATCAATAATGGAGTTAGCTGCTAACAGCAGATGGGCTCGTGCATCACTTCTACCACGTTCGGAGAAGAAGCACAGCTTGAATCGAGGATCCAGTAGTGTGGCACAGGTGTAAATACTGTTGGATTCAATGTCCGCAAATCTGCTGCTAACAGCTTCAAGCAGGGCTGCTTTCATAGTTTTGATCCCAGCATCACTACCTTCTTTCTGGAGGAAAGCCATGAGTGTTTTCACTAATGGGATCACAACTGATATTGATGCCTGAGCTGCACTTATTTCACGTGTGATTTCTTCAAATGGTGCCAAAGTAGCTACCACATCTCCGTGACTGCCCACTGTTGTGCCGTTAGCCCAGTTACCGAATCAATTAAAAAATTTTCAACACAGTACAGGCTGATGCTGCGCCGTTGTTCTAACAGACGTCGTAACATATAGAACGTTGAGTTCCATCGTGTTGTCACGTCCTGGATAAGCTGATGTTGTGGTAGGTTTAATTCATTTTGAAGTTCATGCAAACGACTGGTTGCTGAAGAAGAGTGTTTGAAATGTCCTACCAATTTTCTTCCAGTACTGATGATGCCAGCAACATACTTTTGACTCAAAAGACCATCACGCACACACAGCTGCAGTGTGTGTGCAAAACATCCAACACTTGAATAGCTGCCATCACGAAAGCATTTGGCAATGTTGAATGCATTGTCTCTCACAACAACATGGCACTTCTCACGTGCAATTGACCACTCATCCAGCATCATTTCAAAATGTGCAAGCAAGTTTGTGGCCGTGTGATGTTCATCACATGCAGTACAATGGAAGACTACACTGCAGAGAACGAAGGAGTCTGTTAACCAATGGCCAGTGAGGCCCATAAATGACTGAGTGGTGTGTTCAGCTGTCCATGTATCTGTTGTGAATGATATGTAATCAGTGTCAGATATCATTGCTGCAATTTTTACCTTCAGACGTTTACACATGTCAGGAATGATATGTTCAGCAAAGTACTTTCTTGAAGGCAATTCATACCTTTTTTCCATTGTATGCATCAACTCTCTGAAACCTGGTCGTTCCACTACTTGAAAAGGCTCCATATCTATGGCTATCATTCGGGCTACGGCAGCATGAATGCGTTTAGCATTGGGACTGTTGATGTCCCAAATTTTGGCCCGGTCCCATGCCTGCACAATTGACTGCTGGGTACTGCTGCTTGCTTTGTGCAAACACGGTCCCAGATTCATCATAGATGTGGTCGCCAATACACTGGCCTTCAGTGATGCTTTCTTTTTCCATCATTTCGTCATAGCTTTTCTTGTGCATCGATCGCAAATGGGTCTGCATTGATGATGTTGAGAAGTCTTTGGGGCGATCTGATCGTCCACGCGATAACTGTTTGTCACACAACTTACATATTACCTTCGCTGAATCATCGTCTTTAACCTTGAAGTAATCCCAAACGGCGCTGTATGACTTAGATTTTGATGCCATTTATTTTATGGGCAAGACCAAAGAAATTTACGAAAATAAATATTCAAGTCCCACAAACTCATGAAGTAATGCACCATTAAATTCAAAATGAGTGTTTTTTTCTTAAAATTCTTATTTACATCAGCGAGAAATAGTAAACCGGAAGTGCTACTGTGCTATTGCCTAAAATTCGACGTGGCCTCATGAAACATGTACAGAAAATTCACGTGACTAGGCAACACAAATCTGGGTTAAATCCGGCAAAACTGGACCGGAGCCGGAGCCGAAGCCGGATTTGTAAAAATGGCCGGATTCCGGATTTGCCGGAGCCGGAGCCGAAATCCGGTACACCCCTACTTTAAAGTGACCTCTTTGTACCTACAGTCACAGATACTGGCTTTAGAACTACCACTATTATACTATGTGCCTACAATCACAGATACTTTCTATAAAACTACAACTTTGTGACTACAATCACAGATACTAGTTATAAAACTACAACATTGTGACTACAATCACAGATACTGGCTATAAAACTACAAATTTGTGACTACAATCACAGATACTTTCTATAAAACTACAACTTTGTGCCTACAATCACAGATACTTTCTATAAAACTACCACTTTGTGTCTACAATCACAGACACTGGCTGTAGAAATACCACTTTGTGCCTACAATCACAGACACTGGCTGTAGAACTACCACTTTGTGTCTACAATCACAGATACTGGCTGTAGAACTACCACTTTGTGTCTACAATCACAGACACTGGCTGTAGAACTAGCATTTTGTGTCTACAATCACAGATACTGGCTGTAGAACTACCACTTTGTGTCTACAATCACAGATACTGGCTGTAGAACTACCACTTTGTGTCTACAATCACAGATACTGGCTGTAGAACTACCACTTTGTGTCTACAATCACAGATACTGGCTGTAGAACTACCACTTTGTGTCTACAATCACAGACACTGGCTGTAGAACTAGCATTTTGTGTCTACAATCACAGATACTGGCTGTAGAACTAGCATTTTGTGTCTACAATCACAGATACTGGCTGTAGAACTAGCATTTTGTGTCTACAATCACAGATACTGGCTGTAGAACTACCACTTTGTGTCTACAATCACAGACACTGGCTGTAGAACTACAACTTTGTGCCTACAATCACAGATACTGGCTGCAGAACTACAACTTTGTGCCTACAATCACAGATACTGGCTGCAGAACTACCACTTTGTGCCTACATCACAGATACTGGCTGTAGAACTACAACTTTGTGCCTACAATCACAGATACTGGCTGCAGAACTACCACTTTGTGCCTACATCACAGATACTGGCTATAAAACTACAACTTTTGCCTACAATCACAGATACTTTCTATAAAACAACTTTGTGCCTACAATCACAGTCACTGGCTGTACTACCTACCACTTTGTGTATACAAAACAGTCACATAAACTGGCTATAGAACTACCACTTTGTGTGTACAAAACAATCACATAAATTGACTATAGAACTACCTACCACTTTGTATCTACACAACAATCATATAAACTGGCTATAGAACTACCACTTTGTTCCTACAAAACAATAACATAAACTGGCTATAGAACTACCACTTTGTGTCTACAAAACAATAATATAAACTTAATATAGAACTATCTACCACTTTGTGTGTACAAAACAATCACATAAACTGGCTTTAGAACTATCACTTTGTGCCTACACCACCTACAATGGCTAGCTATGCTATAGCCTTATAGCAGCATACATACATTAACCTATGGACGCCGTGGCAGTGGTAGCGCTGTGATTAGACGTTTGCTGCCGGCCCGGTGGTCATCTGTTCGAATCCAGATTGGGGAGGATGTTAAAAATTGGCCTGGGATCCCAGGTCGAGGCAGTCTAACTAAAACGGGACACTAAACACTGTCCTTGGAAGTAAAGACCTATGGCTTGATTACCACATCATCCATTGAGTGACCGATAATCCGATATCATATAATATATCATTATATGACCAATATACTCAATACGACACGGTCTGTAAATATAAAAGCGCACTTTACTATTTTTAACTTTACCGTTCAACGGCAGATACACTGCCTCTATGAAATGACCCACAGTCAGGAACGTTAAGACTTAATAATAATCAGATCGATCATATAATCATGGCACTTAATGAATGATTAAGAGAATGATGGAAGATTTTGACGAAACATAAAAATACTGCCTAGTGCTAACTAAAGGAATGGTGAAAGAATGCATGTCCATTAAATGAAACAAGACAACATAAAAGGTCATTTCAAACCTTTAATTCAAAACGTATTTTTACTTACCTACCTCCACTGGTACTGGTACTGGTAGTGGTACACACATGCTCATCAAATAGTTCAAATACCATGTCAATAACTCAGCAACTGGCAACTTTGCATATAATATCATATATATATATTATAATATAATAATACATTAACACCCGAACTCCTGCTATCCAGGACTATCCTACCGTAAACCATACTTACCGGGTTAAAGAATCAGACAGCACGGTGGACTTAAATAACGTGGAATTTACCGTAGAAAACAGATGCGGATAAATAGCAGACCAGCAACAAACAGACAAAAGCAGAGCTCCTTCTCAACACACTCACCAAGCCATATCTACACGGAAATCCCCTTCACGGCATTTCTATGCACAATCACTTCCCATTGGTTGATATAAAAATACATTATTAAATACTCACAAACGATTGGTTGGGAGGTTCCCTCAACCGTCATCTTTCCCCGATGGCCAGACTGGAAGCGGGAGACCCACAATCCCCTGCGCCTAGCAGACGGTGTGTAACTGTCTGTGGAAGATCGGCGGAGCGTGAAACTGCACGGCTGAAACTTCACGACCCTTCTTTTTAATTAAACAATACTTTGGATACTCTGATAACACCGCTGGAGACATGTCCGAACGACGAAGCAAGAAGGAAAAAGAGATTGTTAATGAGTTGGAGAATCACCTACGAGGTAAGTAAGATGCATGCACCTGTTTTAAAACGTGTCTTGTGGCAGTGTTAAAAAAAGGCCGCCCTTTTGTTTGACTCACTGGCTTTGTGTCCCGTCCGTCGCAGATTACTGTGATGTTGCCGCAGATTGATTCATTACTCACTCTGGAAATATGACACGTAGCGACGTGCTCATTATTTCTGCATTCAGCCAGCATCATCCATTATTAAACGACTTAATTAAAACTTGGAGAACAGTATATGAGGCAGCTTGCGGTAGTGCATTGGCTAGAACGCTTGACTGTCGGGCCGGGTGATCGTGTGTTCGAATCTCTCTGACCTGGTCGACTCAGCATAAAATTGCTACCAGGAGATTTAATGAGAAGTAAATATGACCCTAGTGTCGGCCACATCAACTATGGCGTGTCATTTATCTAAAATATCCAAATAGCACCATATAGCAGATGTTCATCTTGGCATTTTACTTTACATTATGTGAAGAGGAGTCAATTATAATTATCTAATTTAAAGCAGTCATTATTATTTTAGTGTGTACATTGCATTGGCCGGTCTCCCTGGCGAAGGTGTTAAGTACGTTGTTCGTAATCCCGTATACTCCACGAAACAGCTGTGCGAAATTCGGCAGCGGTCGCGTCGATTTGGTCACATACATGAGTATGTGAGCCGGTCGTTCATAAATCAATGGCAAACTACTGAACGTAAAACTCGCCAAGACATCAACAGCAGCTGAAAATGCTGGTGTTGACTGCAATGTCCTGTAAGGGATATGCAACTGTAAAAAAAAAAAACATTGCACAATTCTTTATTAAGAGCACACCTCATCTCTTATCATCTTTGCTCATGCTGAAACTGTTTTCAAAAGTTATTTATTTAATTACAAAAGCTCTGTGGCAGTTTTGTTTGATGTCGCTATTACGTGTCTGGTTTCATCATGTCTGCATTGGGTAACATCGTATTTTATCTTACTCGTTTGCTGTTGAGAAATAAAATGGGTTGAATATAATCTTCATATAATGTAACGTACAATGCCAAGATGAATATATGGTACACGGTGATTGTTTGATATTTTAGACAAATCGGCACGCCATTGATGATGTGGCTAATAATATCGCTCGGGTCATATTTACTTCTCATAAAATCTCCTGCTGTAAAGCTGTAAATATGCAGTCAGTAAATCAACAAAGACGGAAAGAGGAATTCGCTAGCTTTACAAAAACACAATCGTCAGTAACACAGGGACGTGGTAACGTGGCCTACCTCGCGCTCCGACGGTTGTGGGTTCGATTTCGGGCTACGACATTCGGTTCACGAGTACAATTTACTCGGAAACTCCTGGGGGTCGTCGCTGGAGCTATGGAGTTCGTGTTTTGTGCGACGCTTTCGAGAGACCGCCCTGCAGAAAGAGACCGTGCCATACGGGATAAAACCCGGTGCAATGAAGTCGACCGCCTTGCCTTTTAAATCCTTTAAATTGACAAGTGACAGAATATACGTGGCGGCTAGAAAGCCTGGGTCGTTAAACACAAACTTCTCAGTGTTGTACTAATGGTGGCTAGGATGCTTTCGTCAATGGCTTTTTGTTTTCCAGCCGAGACCTCCATCCTATCACTTGTGGTTGTGTTCTTGTGAAGCTGACCAATTCCATTGTCCATTTTTGTTAGGGACGACGACGTACTCACTGTTTGTTGTTGACGTTGTTGGTTTCTATTACCTAAACATATCATCTCAATGAATCGTAGATTGTTAGAAAAGTGCGATGTTCAGCTTGTTCTTCCTGCCTTCATATTACAATATAATTCGCTATAATTATTGATTATTCAAACATGTTTGTGAAAATATGTAACCCCTCTAAATCAAGTTAATATCTCCCATTTCCTTCACCCCCTCCCATCCCAAATAGATATCCGAAATACTGGCACCTAGCCGTCTTGACAGACGATAGTGCGTTACTATTGTGCTTTTAAAAAAGGGGCCAATTAATAACCTACCAAACCCCCATGGCCGGTTTTTTGCCCCCCCCAAATTTTTGGACC
>JACEFZ010004096.1:0-103164 GCA_014155875.1 Cepaea nemoralis
ACAAAACACTTAAGGCTCCCTGTCGAGGGCTGTGGCTGAACGCCTCTAAGCCACAAACCCTCGGATCTGAGAGCCGGGCCAATACCCTCCTACCGAAAAATAGAGGCGTGATACTGAGCAAGCTACAAGCTCAGGTCTGATACAAGTTCTAAGGCTCTCAGCTGGGGGATATGAGAGATCCCCGGATGAGAGGGCCAGGCCATTTCTCGTTCACTGCTGCACGAAGGTAAGGTGCTGAACCGGCAGCACATGTAGCCTACCCTGTGAGCGAGTACAAAAAGTCAGAAAAGTGCCCCAGTCGAAGGAAATGGTTACGAAAACTGTCTGTATCTAACTCATAGAGAGTGTAGACAAAAGTGGAAGAACGTCTCAATGAAGCGAAATGGAACGCACGGCGAGCGAACCTATTGCGTTGTCCGAAGTCAAAAATAAAAGCTTACCGAGTGGATGTCGCTCGCATTCTGACCGCTCCTGGTGTGTGCTTGAGCGATCAGTGGCAAGCGAGACTCCCAACACATGGAAGTGAGGAACTAAAGCAGCCATGAGCAGGACGTGGCAACTCCTCGGGTGTGCCCAGTCTCAGAGCAACATGTGCCGGCTCTGCAATTATGGAAGCCTCCTTGGATAGCGAGGGAATGCCCATGATCTGCCCCTGCCTTCGCTTGAGGGCCGACCACGATGTCGTTGATCGTTCTACCTTGACCAGCTGAGATGTTGGCGACATCACAACAGTCTAACGTGCCTCGAAACCAGAGGAAGGCTAACCTCATTAATAAATGCCCGCTGGAAGTCGGAAGTGTCGTCCTACGGGTGGCAAACTAAAAATTGACACTACGCAATTACGTCCGAGTGAAATGTCTCGTCCGAATGTCTCTCGTGCTAGGAACAGCTCTGACTACCTAGTTTCCGAATGCCGCTCTTGTTCGGAACAGCTCTGACTAGGTAGTTTTCCGAATGTCTGTCGTGCCTGGAACAGCTCTGACGGACGCAACGACAAGCACATGTCCGAAAACTCGCTGAGTGGATACCGTCTGCAAACTTGTCTGGTTTGTGCAGGAATGGCCCGGGGCAAACGAAATGACCAATATATTGAAGTGAGGATTTAAAGCAGCCATGAGCAAGACGTGACGATTTCCCTCGGTGAGCCCAGAATCAGGGCGCTATGTGTCGGCCCTGCAACTATGGAAGCAACCTTGGATGGCGGAAAATGCTATGGACTGTCCCTGCCTTCCTTTGAGGGATGACCATTGTCTTCGACCGTTCAACCTTGGCCAGCTGGGCTGTAGATGGCACCACAAAAGTGAGAGTCTCCCAGGAATGCTACCTGGTCAAAAAAGCACTCTGTAGCCGGATGTGTTGGCCTACGGGTTTCGGCCCAAGGGCGCATAACTGACACACCGCAATCACATCTGAAAAAATACTCCGGATGAACGAAAAGAAGAATATGTACATATGCCATCTGGGTTCAACAATAATGAATGACTTACCGAACTGGAGAAAAGAAAAAACAACAACATACTATGACTGACTGGAGAAGAGTATAAATAACATACTATGTGAATGGGCACTCGATAGAAGACACAATTTAATAACTCTTTGTTAGTGTATTAGTAATTGTTTTAGCCTTTCTCCGTGTTTCTGATCAGTACATTAGTACTGCCCCCCCCCCCCGGATGTGTCTCCACCTTGCCGGGGGGGGGGGGGGTGTCTTGCGAATCCCAATGACCCCAAGAGCTAAACCGACGGAAGCACAACTATGTGTTGGACAGGACTTGGGTTAGGAACCAGACCAAGAGAGACACAACCTGCTGCTCTGCAGGTAGACTGAGGATAGCAATCAAAAGTTCAAATCAGGCGCACGAAGGCAGTAATTCTTGGTCCGGACACATACTCTAAGGCTCTCAGCTGAGGGATGTGGCTGAACGCCTCTATGCTATAAGCCCTCGGATGTGAGAGCCGGGCCGATATTCACCTACTGCAAAATGAAGGTGAGATGCTGAGCACGCTACATGCTTAGGTTAGATACCTGATCGAAGGCTTTCAGCTGGGGAATATGAGGGATACCCGGATGAGAGGGCCTGGCCGTTACTCGCTCACTGATGCATAGAGGTAAGGTGCTGAGCCGCAGCACGTGTAGTCTACCCCATGAGCGGTTTCTAAAGGTGGAAAAAGCGCCCCAGTCGCACGCAATGGCTAAGATGAAAGTCTATATCTATACTCATAGAGTGAGCGTAGACAAAGGTGGAAGATGTCTCGTTTACACGAAATGGAATGTTTAGCTAGCGAATCCATTACGTGGAAGCCCGAAGTGAAAGCTTTCTGCGTGGATGTTGCCCGCAGTCTGTCCGCCCCTGGTATGCGCTTGAGCGACCAGTGGCGAAAGAAATGCCCAATACATGGAAGTAAGGAATTAAAGCAGCCATGAAAAGCATTAAAGCAACCAGAACGTGGCAATTCCTCGGGTGAACCCAGTCTCAGAGCAATATGTGCCGGCTCTGCAATTATGGAAGCCTCTTTGGATAGCGGGGAATACTTATGGTCTGCCCCTGTCTTCCCTTGATGGTTGACCGTGATGTCTCTGACCGTTCTACCTTGATCAGCTGACTTGTGGGCGACACCACAACAGTAAGAGTCTAACGTCCCTCGAAACCCGAGGAAGGCTAACCTCAATAAAAAAAATGCCCGCTGAAGTCAGATGTGCCGACCTAAGGGTGGCAAATAAAAACTGGCACTACGCAATTTCGTCCGAGTGAAATGTCGATCGTGACCAGCTCTGACAAACTAGTCCTCCGAATGTAACGGAACAGCTCTGACTAGCTAGTTTTCCTATTGTCCGTCGTGCCTGGAACAGCTCTGACTATCTAGTCTTCCGAATGACCTTCGTGTCCGGAACAGCTCTGACTAGCTATTTTCCGAATGTCCGTCGTGCCCGGAACAGCTCTAACTATTTTGTTTTCCTGGAACAGCGACAAAGCACACATCCGAAACGAAAGCTCGCTGAGTGGATACCGTCTGCAGTCCGACCGTTTCTAGTTTGTGCGGAGAGCGGCACGTAGCGAACGAAAGGCCCAATACATTGAAGTGAGGAATTAAAGCAGCCATGAGCAGGACGTGACGATTCCCTCGGTGAGCCCAGCACCAGAGCACTATGTGTCGGCTTTGCAACTATGGAAGCCACCCTGGATGGCGGAAAATGCCATTGACTGTCCCTGCCTTCCCTTGAGGGTTGATCGTGAAGTATTCGACCGTTCTAACTTGACCAGCTGGGATGTGGACGGACACCACAAAAAGTGAGAGTCCCGCAGGAATGCTAACCTGGTCAAAAATGCACGCAAAAGTCGGATGAGTTGGCCCAAGGGTTCAGGCCCAAGGGTGCATTACAACACACCGCAATCACATCTGAAAACAAACAAACACCCCGGATGTTATCATTTCCCTGATTTATTCATATTATTTAAACACATACATTATAAACAAAATATTTCACGATTTCTGGCCTGGCATATTTCGCTGCATTTCATCATTTGCACACTGCAGAGTTACATATTACATAAAGGGAGTAATTAAATAATACTGGATGAAATACCGAGTACATAGTCGCTTATTATTTTTATCCGTGATATCCCCTGTGTATATTTAACACCCAATTGTAGTGACCTCCCATCATCATCATCTTCCACTTTTGTCGTCATGCTCGCGGGGGAGGAATAATTGGCTTTCCATCGCCCGATGGATGGCACTGGATAGTGTTATTCCGTGTGATTGTACAATGTCTTTGAAGTCGTCAATCAGTTTTCTTCTCGGAAATCTTGCGCTCAAACTCTAGATCTTCTTTGATGTAAGGCTAGCGCTGGTAGTTGATCGTCTTGCATTCCAAAGAGATGGCCAAACCATTTGATAAATGTGGCAAAGGTGATGATCCCGCTGTCTGTCTGATAACAATATTTCTTAATCGGTCTCGGATTGTTAAGTTGGCAGCTCTTATCAGGCATCTCATCTCACAGGTGTTGATTTTCCGTAAGTGTGATTTAGATCATTTCCAAGTTTGAGATGGTTAGCATAGGGTTGGTGTGAATATTCTGTTTATTATCTGTCGTTTTGCGGACATAGGTATGTTTGTATGTTTCAGTATGGGTGATAGTTGATATGCAAATGCACTTAGTAAGAATAATAAACTCCATAAAGCCGTCGCCTATTCTTATTTCAGATGCATCAGTTAGTCTCCCCCCCACCCCCAGACCGCGTGGGCGGTCATGTTTCGCCATCTCACACGATCACCAGAGTCGTGAATAATTTCCGAGTTCTTGTCTTGACCATGCCACGGAGTGGGATGCCATCCAAATATTCTTCTTCTTCTTCGTTCATCCGGAGTTTTTTTTTCCGGATGTGATTGCGTTGTGCCTGTTTACAGCAGAGCTGCGTTCTTGCGCCGTTAGGCCGACACATCCGACTTCTGCGGGCATTTGTTGACCGGGTTAACCTTCCCGGGGATCCAAATATTTAAATATTTACTTCTCGACTTTCCTTGTGTTCTTTTCCCCTCAATCTTGCCAGTTGTCACCAAGTTCTCTTATTTATTTGATCTCATAACGTGACTAAAAACTGCTGACTGTCAACGTCTAATTTCTCTATTCTAGGACTTTCGCATTAGTTTTTCTGTCTGCCCAGGGTATTCTTTACATTTTCATCAGAAATCACATTTCCACTGCCATTAGATTTTTTTCCCCATCTTGTCTACTCATTGTCCACGTTTCACATCCATACACAAGTACAGGTTCTATGTAGCACCTCAACACTCTTTTTCGTGTTGCAAATGACATCTTTTTATTGATCAGTATGTTTTCCATCTTGCAAAAGGCAACGCTTGCCATGGTTATTGTTATTCTATCTTCAAGGAAGCTCCCATCTTTATATGTTGTTGTTAAGTGACTGATTTTCATTTACACCTCGTTAAGTGCCTGATTTTAATTTAGTTGTGTTGTGTTGAGTTGAGTTGAGCTAAGAACCGACAGGACATTCCCATACGCGCTCCGTCCCCTCGTTCAACAGCCAGCGAAGAGTCATACTACAAATCGTTCCCAACTATCTGATTAAAAATTCTCCTGGTTGATTTTCATTGACACCTCATAACGTGACTGATTTTCTGTGAGACCTTATTGTGCCTAATCAGTGTCAAAAAGTATTCCCTATTAATACTGTCAGAATCCTGTTCATTTCTGCAGGTTGGATACGTACACGTTATTTTGGGATTGGTCTATTTAGACCACGAAATACCCCACCCGTCTGTTCATTTTTTGGCTCTAGCTTGCTTTGAACTCAAGCGTAGTCCATACAGTGCTATTACTTCTAGTGCAGTGGACTCATTTTTTACGTATGGATTAGCTCTCCCTATTACCAGTGTCCCTTGCTTTCAGGCGAACCCACTCCGAAATCAGAGGTACTTGTAATGTACGTCCCCAAGGTGAGGACGAGAAATCAACATTTTAGTCCAACTAATCGGTGTAGGGGTTGAACCCGCTACTTCGACATCGGCACACAGGATGTTTAATAGCCTGTGCTCTTACCCTTTTAGCCATGCTGACCTCATGGCGTCCATGTTTATGGGATGTTGTGTATCTCTCGAGTTTTCAACTTCATTTTACTTACCAGCAGATGATGATCTGAATCTACATCCCCACCGCTGAAAGCTCTACAGACGATCTAAATGTCCTGTTAATGCAGATACGACCAATTTGATGTTCTGCGATGTGGTCTAATTATACCCAACGGTCCTGTTAGGCTACATGAAAAACACATCGATTTACCGCTCACAGATTTGTGAATTCTCCATTTCCGTTCCTTCTCATAAGTCCACATTTCCCATATAATGTCCAAAGTTTATGTGGTTCTAAATGTTGAAACCTCGCGCCAGTCCCCGTGACACATCCTTGATTTACCCACAATGGCCACTAGGAACAAAATCGCACAGGTTATGGCGCAGTCTTAGCGCTATTGATGCCAGAAAGGAATGTGCCTCAAAAGAATTGGCTCCTGGATGGCCGAGGCGGAAGAGATCATTATGCAGGTCTATGACTTGAACGATCTCTAAGACGGAGAAGAATGGAGTGATACACATGTGGACTTGCAAACACGCTGTAATGTGGTCAGGTGGAGATAATGCAGAGAACAGTTGCTAGCATGGGTTGACCCTGAGGTAAGGCAACTGGTTAAGCAGCATTCACACCCAGAAGACATTATTATCTACACAGATGGGTCGGTGAAGCGGGGCTAAAGGTCATCGCGAGGTTACACAGCAGAGCAGATGGGGAGAACAATCAAAGAGGAAAGCTGCGTGTTCCAGACAACTACATCAAGCCTGACTACGGAGACCCCAACTGCCACCAGAGCACTCGCATGGGCATCTGAACAGGAAGTGACACACGAGATAATCAGATCAGAATCCACGAACATGCTTCAGAAAATCACAACCGCCAGTCTCCACTCCGAGTGGATAGACAGCATTTGGAAGCTGCTCTTCACATCACTCACCTGGATGTACGCACATGGATGTACGCACCAGGACATGCGGATTTCAATGTCATGAACGGTCAGACAAGCTGGTAAATAATGCACCAGCACGAACGGGAAGCAGCATGGACAGGGCTGATATAATGTATGTAGTATGGTCTTGGCTGGGGAAACTGATAAGACTCCGGCGTTAGCCCAAATGATGAGACAGTGCTGATATAATGTATGTAATGAATCAATCACCCCACCAAAAAAACAAAAAACGAGAAGTAGATTGAAAGCTTTATTGAAACATGATTACAAAAAACAAATTGGACGTTGCGGCCAAAGCCTTCGTCAGCACACATCTAACAAATACAAACCGACACAAAAACTACATGAAACACACTACATGAGAATATTAAGGGTACTTATCTGAATCTGTATCCTTGCTTGGAGCGACTGACGCGCGTTAGACGACTATCAGTGGATTGTATGAACCGGATGTATGGTCAACGGGTCAAAGGGCAATACCGCCAGAAGCTCAGATATTGGCTAAGCCACTCAGCGGGAGAATATGCGGGAAGGGGGTGGGCGTGGAGAGGCGCCCATGTGAGCGGAAGGTAAAAATTAGGATTGGTGAAGATGTCACGGACGCAGTTCGCAATTAGTAATTTCTCGTTCCGCGCTCGAAACACAGCTGCGGAAGATTTCATTGTGTTGGGCCTCACAGAGGGGCATGAGTAGCGGCCGCTCGTAAAACGATTGCAAACCACCGAACGCAAACCTGCCAAGAAATACCAAACAGAAAAAAATAATGCTGGGGTTGACTGCGACGTCCTGCAAAGGACATGCAACTACCTTTGCAGTGGACTATACAGCTAGGGGATGGGAGGGGATGGGGTTTGGAAGTTAAATGAAACTGTGTTGGACATTGAGGCCGTGAGGGGAGAGTGAACCCAACTGGAAGATGAGACTGTTTTCGATGCGCACGATTTGATCGCCGTTTCCTGTATGCCAGCCACGCCACAGTGATCAGGACTGTTGAAGTGCATGGATACTGGTTTCTGGGCGCCACCGTTGATGAACTTTACAGAGGATGAATACAAACTTGGACCGGCAATATTTTCAAACACTGCACAGTCATTAAAAATACACCCCATGTCTCAAGCAATAAATCGTGCAACCTATTGTTTGTGTCTTCGTTATTAAAATTTACTACAGGAAAACATTGTTTTGAATTTCTTTAATATTTTCCAAGTAGTTTGAGATTAAAGAACATTATATTATAAATCATGACTTATCCAACCTCAAACACATTGGTCTATTCAGGATGAAACATCACAACATGATTATGTGGTATTTAATGACCCATCCAACTTAACATAGATTGGCACATTAATACAAACACATTATATGCTGTTATATGTAGAAAACTATGCTTGTCAAACCTCATACACATCAGTCAATGAAGACACAACATTATATATCATTTATGATGTCCAACTTTGTGTGGATTACCGTTGATTACCAACAACGGTGACACAATGACAGAAATTAAACGACGACTATCAGTTGCCCTTCAAAGACTAAAACAACTGAATAAATTATGGAGTGGGACAGATAGAACTACAAAAATTATATTTTTAAGAGCATGCATATTTTCCATTGCAACATACGCCTGTGAGACCTGGACACTTACTAAACAAGCTGAACTGCGCATAAATGCTTTTGAATATAAATGTTATAGACGGGTTATAAGAATATCTTGGGTAACGAAAAGAACAAATGCATCAATACTTCAAGAGCTGAATATTGAAGAAGGTTGGCTATTAAAGACGATAAAACACAGAAAATTAAAATATTTTGGTCACTTGAAACGTCACGAAAGTTTGGAGAGAACAATAATGGAGGGGTATATGCCTGGGAAGAGAAGATGGGTGCAGGATGTGGCGGATGATCTCCAAATAGGTGTATCGGACGCGGGACATTTTGCTTATGATCGAGAGGTTTTCCCGAAGGTTGTTATGGGAGCGAGGTTCTGCAAAGGACATGCTACTGAACGAATGAATGAATGAATGAATGAATGAATGAATGAATGAATGAACTTTGTGTGAGTAAAACAACATTACATAATTGTTACATAATGCAAACCGCTTAAGGCGATCTCGGATGTGGCGAATTTCTGTTGTGAATAACAATATTGTATTGTAAGTTGTAAATGCATTACTATATGTTTGAACTCTTATAAGAGGAATTTCTGATAAGAAGAACTATTTCTCGGGTCCCAGGTGAGTTCGCCTTATCTAGTCTGCACTGTATAATACTTTTAGAATAACGATACCCCTCTGACGTGTCTCCACCTTGTCGTGGTAGAGGGGCTTGCATGCCCCAATGACCCCCAAGAGCTATGCTGACGGTAGCACAGCTACATGTCGGACAGGTCAAGGGATAGAAACCAGACCAAGAGAAACACACACTTGCTGCCCTGCAGATAGATGGAGGAACAGGCAGTCACAGTCCGAATCAGGCACACGATGTCACAACATTATTGGTCAAGACATATTCTACGGCTCTCTGCTGAGGGATATAGCTGAACGCCTCCATAACCCCTGTCCATAACCCATAAGTCAATAACCCCTGGATGTGAGAAGCGGGCCGATACTCACCCACTGCAAAATGAAGGTGAGATGCTGAGCCTGCTACATGCTTGGTCCAGACACTTGTTCGAAGGCTCTCACCCGAATGATATGAAGGATCCCCCGGATGAGAGAACCTGGTCGTTACCCGCTCTCTGCTGCATGGAGGTAAGGTGCTGAGCCGGCAGCACACGCAGACCTACCTCGTAAGCGTTACTAAAAATGAAAAAGCGTCCCAATCGCACGCAATGGTTACGATGCAAATCTGTATAAAAACTCATTGAGTGAATATAGTCAAAGGTGGAGAAACGTCTCATTAATACGAAATGGAACGATTGGCTAGCGAATCCATTACGTGGAAATCCGAAGAGAAAGCTTACTGAGTGGATGTCGTCTGCAGACTGACCGTTCCTGGTTTGCGTGGAGAGTGGCCAGTGGCGAACGAAATACCCAAAACACGGGAGTTAGGAATTAAAGCAGCCATGCGCAGGACGTGGCGATTCCTTGGGTGAGCCCAGTCTCAGAGCGCTATGTGCTGGCCCTGCTATTATGGAAACCTCCTTGGATGGCGAGGAATGCCCATAGTCTGCACCTGCCTTCCCTTGATGGTTGACCATGATGTCTTTGACCCTTCCACCTTGACCAGCTGAGATGTGGGCGACACCACAACAAAATGTCCATCGAAACCCGCAGGAAGGCTAACCTGATTAAAAAACGTCCGAAGAAGTAGGATGTGCCGGCCTAAAGGTTGGAAATAAATTGGCACAACACAAAAACGTCCGAGTGAAATGTCCCTCGTGCCCGTAATAGCTCTGACTATCTAGTCTTCCGAATGTCCTTCGTGCCCGGAACAGCTGTGACTATTTTTTCTTCCGGGCACAAAGACCAGCACATGTCGGAATCGAAAGCTCGCTGAGTGGATGCCTTCTGCAGACCGACCGTTCCTGGTTTGTGCGGGGAGTGGCCCATAGCGAACGAAATGCTCAATACATTGAAGTGAGGAAATAAAGCAGCCATGTGCAGCACGTGGTGATTTCTTGGGTGAGCCCAGTACCAGAGCATTATGTGTCGGACCTGCAAATATGAAAGCCTCCTTGGATGGCAGATAATGCCCATGGACTGCCCTTGCCTTACCTTGAAGGCTGACCATGAAGTCTTCGACCGTTCTAAGTTGACCAGCTGGAATGTCGACGGCACCACAAAAGTGAGAATCCCCCAGGAATGCTAACCTGATTTTAAAAAATCACACAAAAGTCGGATGTGTTGGCCTAAGGGTTTTGGCCCAAGGGTGCATAACGAGACACACCACAATTACGTCTGAAAAAAAAACAACAACACTCCGAATAAACGCAGAAGAAGAAGAAGAAGAAGAAGAAGAAGAAGAAGAAGAATAATAATGATACACTGCTTGTGTCTTCATTATTCATATAAAAGTGTCATGTCAAATGAATGAACTGGCTGTCCCAAGCATGTGACCACATTGCCCTGATTTTCCTGTGATCACACCAGTTATCTGAGTTGGTTCTGTGGCAAAGGGGTTACGGACGCAATTTGTAATCCAGCACACAGCGTTCGAAACACAGTTGCGGGCGAGTTGGCAGCAGACCACTTTGCATTGGATTGCAATGGTATGAGTGCCAGTCGTTAAGAAAGCAATGGCAAAATATTGAACGTAAACTTGCCCAGAAATCACAAACAGCTAAAAAATGCTGGGGTTGACTGCGAAGATATTACACAAAATGCAGCTCAGTGTCCCATGTGAAAAGTGGAACAGACAGCAGTCCCTACAAACCAACAGCTCTCACAGGTATACATTCATAAGGCCACTGCCATAATGCCAACACAAGTGTCCAGCCACTAAAATTACAGTCCATCGTCAATGGAACCGACAGTCACTAGAAAGCCAGCAGCCGCACACACATTACTGCATAAGGCACACACAAAAAAACCCAGTTATTTCAGCAACCGACTGTCAGCCATTTTCCCGAACATGCAGTTCTCAATACAAACAACTGCGGACAGATGTAAAAGCATTCTACATGAAATCTACAGCTCATAGTGTCGCTCCACGCACTTAACTCAGTAGCTGGGCGACAGAACTCATTCCACAAGATGGCTGCCAAAAGCATCGCACAAAGCTGAACTCCAAAGCTCCAATGACGACTCAAGGAACCGAATGTTAAGGTTTGGTTTTGAACCCACAACCTTCAGAGCTTGAGGCAGGCAGCTTAACCATTTATCCATGGAGACCCTCAGCAAGAGAAATGAATTAAGACGTAACAAATTACGATGTCTGTGGTTTATTCTCTAGCATCTCGTGGCAGAACAGAATAACCGACACTGAAGTGAGCACAGAGACTGGCCTAATGACCATGCACATGCTTTCTAGCATAGAATGTGATCACCTGATCATGTTTACTGGATGTCAGTGGACGGACTCCAAAGGAAATTCCCTATGGGAAAACGGCAACAGAAAAACGTGGATGCCCAGTTCTATGAAATGTGCAACGTGAGACACGGAAGTGTTGGGCAGAGGCACCACAACCTTCTTGGAAAAGACTTCGATACTAATGAAGTTCATACAAAAGACAACATTGCAGATATAGACACATTTCAAGTTCTTCTTCTTTCGTTCGCCTGAAATATGTCTACAACGGTAATGTTGTCTCTTATATGAATCTAACATTTTTTTTTAGTTCACTCAGCGATCCATAGAGTTTATCTTCCACTGTTGTCTCTCTAGGCCAGAAGGTTCGCCTGGATTTGTTGTAGTTTGGGCAGTCCTGGAGTATGTGTTCTGCTGTCTGCGACGTCAAACCACATGTGCACATGGCTGAGTCACCACTCTTGAATTTTGTATACATGTGATTGCGTAATCTATTGTATCCTGTTCTGAGGCGCAGAATAATGACCTCTTCTTCTTCTTCTTTGCGTTCATCCGGAGTGTTTTTTCAGATGTGATTGCGGTGTGTCTGTTATGCGCCCTTGGGCCGAAACCCGTAGGCTTTTTTTTTTTTTTTACCAGGTAGCATTCCTGGGTTAATGACCTGTTCTGGTCTGTCCATAACGTGGTAGTCGTCTTGAGTAGGGTTTGGTGGCCTTCTGACTCATTTGATCATTCTTTTCTTTTGGTGGTTTTCTGGGTACTCCACAGTGGGATGGTATCCACTGTATGGTGACCTTATGCTGACTGCTAAGTTCAGAAAGTAGTGTCCTTAGAACTGGCAATTTCCAAGACAGGAGTGCCTCTATTACTGATTTTGCATCTGTCAATATCACCACAGGATGTGTACCATGGCTAGTATTTTGTAATTTCTCTGTTGCTATCTTGATTGCCTCAATTTCAGCATCTTAGTTATGGCAGTACTTTCCTGTTGGAACTCTGGCCGTGTCCCTAGTATTATTTGGGTATTCTATGTACACTCCCGCTCCTCCATTTCGAACAGCATTTTGTGCTGCCCCATCTGTGTAGACTCGGATCCAGAGATCCTGTGGGTATTCGTCGTCAAGGAAGCTGAGAGTGGCTGTTCTGCGCTGTACACTGTTCTGTTCGTCCTTGTCAAATATTCCTCTCACTTTTGTCTGGATTTGTAGCGATAGTCTATGTTCATCTTTCCATGGGGTTCACTCTGGAATAATTGTCAGGGGGATAACAACTGTGGGAAGATTGGTGGTTTCTCTGCAAAGGCGTTTGGCCTGGTGGATAAAACTATTTCTTTTCAACCGCCCCATAGCTAAGTTTTCAAATCGGTTCTTCATAGGGTGGCCTGGCAAGCTGAGGAACTTTTCTGCTTGTGTTAGCGTTTTTGTATCTCTGTGTTCTCTCAGTGCTTACGTCCTCCCCATTTTCTCCATTGCTACTATAGGGGTTGATCTCATCCCTCCTGTGGTGACTCTAAGAGCTTGATTCTGCACTTTGTCCAGCTCTCGTAGTGTGTTTTTTTAAAAATGGTGAACACCACGCAGTTGACCCGTATTCCAGGTGTGGTCGTATGCTCTGTTAATAAACTTTGCTAAGTATTTTCCCACTGGCTCCCCATGTGGTTCCACTTAGCTTTCTCAGGATGGCCATTTTCCTTCTGGCTTTTGCTACTGCTTTTTTTGTGTTTTCTCCATGTCAGCCTGTCGTCGAATGTTACACCAAGGTATTCATAATTCATACAGTGTAAGGAATCATCTTGAACTCTTGAAGGGAGACATCAACATGCAGAGGGGAACAGAAACTGCCGAAAGGAACACTGGGCTGTGAGACTGGAGGTCTCCTATGAAAGGAACACTGGGTTGTGTGGCTGAAGATCTCCTATGAAAGGAACACTGGGCCGTGTGGCTGGAGGTCTCATATGATAGGCAAACTGGGCTGTGTTGCTGAAGGTCTCCTATGAAAGGCAAACTGGGCCGTGTGACTGGAGGTCTATAAAAGGAACACTGGGCCGTGTGACTGGAGGTCTCCTATAAAAGGAACACTGGGCTGTGTGACTGGAGGTCTCCTATAAAAGGAACACTGGGCTGTGTGACTGGAGGTCTCCTATAAAAGGAACACTGGGCTGTGTGACTGGAGGTCTCCTATAAAAGGAACACTGGGCTGTGTGACTGGAGGTCTCCTATAAAAGGAACACTGGGCTGTGTGACTGGAGGTCTCCTATAAAAGGAACACTGGGCTGTGTGGCTGGAGGTCTCCTTTAAAAAGGAACACTGGGCCGTGTGGCTGGGGGTCTCCTATAAAAGGAACACTGGGCTGTGTGACTGGAGGTCTCCTATAAAAGGAACACTGGGCTGTGTGACTGGAGGTCTCCTATAAAAGGAACACTGGGCTGTGTGGCTGGAGGTCTCATATGATAGGCAAACTGGGCTGTGTTGCTGAAGGTCTCCTATGAAAGGCAAACTGGGCCGTGTGACTGGAGGTCTATAAAAGGAACACTGGGCCGTGTGACTGGAGGTCTCCTATAAAAGGAACACTGAGCTGTGTGACTGGGGGTCTCCTATAAAAGGAACACTGGGCTGTGTGACTGGAGGTCTCCTATAAAAGGAACACTGGGCTGTGTGACTGGAGGTCTCCTATAAAAGGAACACTGGGCTGTGTGACTGGAGGTCTCCTATAAAAGGAACACTGGGCTGTGTGACTGGAGGTCTCCTATAAAAGGAACACTGGGCTGTGTGACTGGAGGTCTCCTATAAAAGGAACACTGGGCTGTGTGGCTGGAGGTCTCCTTTAAAAAGAAACACTGGGCCGTGTGGCTGGGGGTCTCCTATAAAAGGAACACTGGGCTGTGTGACTAGAGGTCTCCTATAAAAGGAACACTGGGCTGTGTGACTGGAGGTCTCCTATAAAAGGAACACTGGGCTGTGTGGCTGGAGGTCTCCTTTAAAAAGGAACACTGGGCTGTGTGGCTGGAGGTCTCCTATAAAAGGAACACAGGGCCGTGTGGCTGGAGGTCTCCAGCTTAAAGGGCGCATCAACCCATATTCATATATGACTGAAAGAGGCTTTTGTGATTTCAAGTGAAATGAAACAGTTGAGTGAAGCTGCTTGCTCCAATGTACGAGACAGAATCGGGAATAATGACAATAGACATATCATAGGTAGTGCCCCCTGCATTGAGTTTATGGTAGTAGGTCAAGGACTCTTGTACATGCCCACAGGTGCCTGGGCACATGGTGTTAGACCCATGTTGTATAGACCCTCGGCACCCGGTGGCTGATGTGGTCGGTATCAGGCCGGCATCTCTACTTACCTAAGACATTTCCTGGCAGCCATTTTAGACTGGGTTGACCTTGGAGCTTAGATCATTGTTAAAAATGAGCCCCAATGCAGATTCAAACCCATATACACTGGCCCGGAGGGTGAGCAACTAACCACCATCCAGTCCTACAGCAGGGATCTGCTGTGGGTGTGTGAAGCACTGGGTTGAGAGGTGAGCAACTAGCCAACATCCAGTCCTACAGCAGGGATCTGCTGTGGGTGTGTGAAGCACTGGGTTGAGAGGTGAGCAACTAGCCAACATCCAGTACTACAGCAGGGATCTGCTGTGGGTGTGTGAAGCACTGGGTTGAAAGGTGAGCAACTAGCCAACATCCAGTCCTACAGCAGGGATCTGCTGTGGGTGTGTGAAGCACTGGGTTGAGAGGTGAGCAACTAGCCAACATCCAGTCCTACAGCAGGGATCTGCTGTGGGTGTGTGAAGCACTGGGTTGAGAGGTGAGCAACTAGCCAACATCCAGTCCTACAGCAGGGATCTGCTGTGGGTGTGTGAAGTACTGGGTTGAGAGGTGAGCAACTAGCAAACATCCAGTACTACAGCAGGGATCTGCTGTGGGTGTGTGAAGCACTGGGTTGAGAGGTGAGCAACTAACCACCATCCAGTCCTACAGCAGGGATCTGCTGTGGGTGTGTGAAGCACTGGGTTGAGAGGTGAGCAACTAACCACCATCCAGTCCTACAGCAGGGATCTGCTGTGGGCGTGTGAAGCACTGGGTTGAGAGGTGAGCAACTAGCAAACATCCAGTCCTACAGCAGGGATCTGCTGTGGGTGTGTGAAGCACTGGGTTGAGAGGTGAGCAACTAACCACCATCCAGTCCTACAGCAGGGATCTGCTGTGGGCGTGTGAAGCACTGGGTTGAGAGGTGAGCAACTAGCCAACATCCAGTCCTACAGCAGGGATCTGCTGTGGGTGTGTGAAGCACTGGGTTGAGAGGTGAGCAACTAACCACCATCCAGTCCTACAGCAGGGATCTGCTGTGGGCGTGTGAAGCACTGGGTTGAGAGGTGAGCAACTAGCAAACATCCAGTACTACAGCAGGGATCTGCTGTGGGCGTGTGAAGCACTGGGTTGAGAGGTGAGCAACTAGCCAACATCCAGTCCTACAGCAGGGATCTGCTGTGGGTGTGTGAAGCACTGGGTTGAGAGGTGAGCAACTAACCACCATCCAGTCCTACAGCAGGGATCTGCTGTGGGCGTGTGGAAGCACTGGGTTGAGAGGTGAGCAACTAGCAAACATCCAGTACTACAGCAGGGATCTGCTGTGGGCCGTGTGAAGCACTGGGTTGAGAGGTGAGCAACTAGCCAACATCCAGTCCTACAGCAGGGATCTGCTGTGGGCGGTGTGAAGCACTGGTTGAGAGGGTGAGCAACTAGCAAACATCCAGTACTAACAGCAGGGATCTGCTGTGGGCGTGTGAAGCACTGGGTTGAGAGGTGAGCAACTAGCCAACATCCAGTCCTACAGCAGGGATCTGCTGTGGGTGTGTGAAGCACTGGGTTGAGAGGTGAGCAAACTAACCACATCCAGTCCTACAGCAGGGATCTGCTGTGGGCGTGTGAAGCACTGGGTTGAGAGGTGAGCAACTAACCACCATCCGAGTCCTACAGCAGGGATCTGCTGTGGCGTGTGAAGCCTGGGTTGAGAGGTGAGCAACTAGCCAACATCCAGTCCTACAGCAGGGATCTGCTGTGGGTGTGTGAAGCACTGGGTTGAGAAGGTGAGCAACTAACCACCATCCGATCCTACAGCAGGGATCTGCTGTGGGCGTGTGAAGCACTGGGTTGAGAGGTGAGCAACTAGCAAACATCCAGTACTACAGCAGGGATCTGCTGTGGGCGTGTGAAGCACTGGGTTGAGAGGTGAGCAACTAGCCAACATCCAGTACTACAGCAGGGATCTGCTGTGGGCGTGTGAAGCACTGGGTTGAGAGGTGAGCAACTAGCCAACATCCAGTACTACAGCAGGGATCTGCTGTGGGTGTGTGAAGCACTGGGTTGAGAGGTGAGCAACTAGCCAACATCCAGTCCTACAGCAGGGATCTGCTGTGGGCGTGTGAAGCACTGGGTTGAGAGGTGAGCAACTAACCAACATCCAGTCCTACAGCAGGGATCTGCTGTGGGTGTGTGAAGCACTGGGTTGAGAGGTGAGCAACTAGCCAACATCCAGTACTACAGCAGGGATCTGCTGTGGGTGTGTGAAGCACTGGGTTGAGAGGTGAGCAACTAGCCAACATCCAGTACTACAGCAGGGATCTGCTGTGGGTGTGTGAAGCACTGGGTTGAAAGGTGAGCAACTAGCTAACATCCAGTACTACAGCAGGATTTTGGTATGGGCTTTTGAAGCATTAGGACCATCATATTTGTGTAGGCCTGAGTGTGCGGCGGAATAGGTGGACAGTCTTTTCCTCTCGTAGTGAATATGAGAACTGGCATGAAACCCTAACCAACTGTGCTTATGCTATTCTCAGCCTAACGTCTGAGCCATTACATCAATTTACTGGATTTACAAATAGACAACAGATCAAGTAGTTCAGACATGAGAATGAAGTGCCGCCAGCCACCGCTCTACGACTATAGTTCAAGAGGGGCCAGCATTAGTGCTAGAGCAAGACAAGAGTGGCCAGCATTAGTGCTAGAGCAAGACAAGAGGGGCCAGCATTAGTGCTAGAGCAAGACAAGAGGGGCCAGCATTAGTGCTAGAGCAAGACAAGAGTGGCCAGCATTAGTGCTAGAGCAAGACAAGAGTGGCCAGCATTAGTGCTAGAGCAAGACAAGAGGGGCCAGCATTAGTGCTAGAGCAAGACAAGAGGGGCCAGCATTAGTGCTAGAGCAAGACAAGAGTGGCCAGCATTAGTGCTAGAGCAAGACAAGAGTGGCCAGCATTAGTGCTAGAGCAAGACAAGAGTGGCCAGCATTAGTGCTAGAGCAAGACAGAGGGCCAGCATTAGTGCTAGAGCAAGACAAGAGTGGCCAGCATTAGTGCTAGAGCAAGACAAGAGGGGCCAGCATTAGTGCTAGAGGCAAGACAAGAGGGGCCAGCATTAGTGCTAGAGCAAGACAAGAGGGCCAGCAATTAGTGCTAGAGCAAGACAAGAGTGGCCAGCAGTTAGTGCTAGAGCAAGACAAGAGTGGCCAGCATTAGTGCTAGAGCAAGACAAGAGTGGCCAGCATTAGTGCTAGAGCAAGACAAGAGTGGCCAGCATTAGTGCTAGAGCAAGATCAAGAGTGGCCAGCATTAGTGCTAGAGCAAGATCAAGAGTGGCCAGCATTAGTGCTAGAGCAAGACAAGAGTGGCCAGCATTAGTGCTAGAGCAAGACAAGAGTGGCCAGCATTAGTGCTAGAGCAAGACAAGAGTGGCCAGCATTAGTGCTAGAGCAAGACAAGAGTGGCCAGCATTAGTGCTAGAGCAAGACAAGAGGTGGCCAGCATTAGTGCTAGAGCAAGACAAGAGTGGCCAGCATTAGTGCTAGAGCAAGACAAGAGTGGGCCAGCAGTAGTGCTAGAGCAAGACAAGAGGGGCCAGCATTAGTGCTAGAGCAAGACAAGAGGGGCCAGCATTAGTGCTAGAGCAAGACAAGAGTGGCCAGCATTAGTGCTAGAGCAAGACAAGAGTGGCCAGCATTAGTGCTAGAGCAAGACAAGAGGGGCCAGCATTAGTGCTAGAGCAAGACAAGAGTGGCCAGCATTAGTGCTAGAGCAAGACAAGAGGGGCCAGCATTAGTGCTAGAGCAAGACAAGAGGGGCCAGCATTAGTGCTAGAGCAAGACTAGAGGGGCACAGCATTAGTGCTAGAGCAAGACAAGAGTGGGCCAGCATTAGTGCTAGAGCAAGACAAGAGTGGCCAGCATTAGTGCTAGAGCAAGACAAGAGTGGCCAGCATTAGTGCTAGAGCAAGACAAGAGTGGCCAGCATTAGTGCTAGAGCAAGATCAAGAGTGGCCAGCATTAGTGCTAGAGCAAGATCAAGAGTGGCCAGCATTAGTGCTAGAGCAAGACAAGAGTGGCCAGCATTAGTGCTAGAGCACAGACAAGAGTGGCCAGCAATTAGAGTGCTAGAGCAAGAACAAGAGTGGCCAGCATTAGTGCTAGAGCAAGACAAGAGGTGCCAGCATTAGTGCTAGAGCAAGACAAGAGTGGCCAGCATTAGTGCTTAGAGCAAGACAAGAGGGGCCAGCATTAGTGCTAGAGCAAGACAAGAGTGGCCAGCATTAGTGGGCTAGAGCAAGACAAGAGGGGCCAGCATTAGTGCTAGAGCAAGACAAGAGTGGCCAGCATTAGTGATAGAGCAAGACAAGAGGGGCCAGCATTAGTGCTAGAGCAAGACAAGAGGGGCCAGCATTAGTGCTAGAGCAAGACAAGAGGGCCAGCATTAGTGCTAGAGCAAGACAAGAGTGGCCAGCATTAGTGCTAGAGCAAGACAAGAGTGGCCAGCATTAGTGCTAGAGCAAGACAGAGGGGCCAGCACATTAGTGCTAGAGCAGACAAGAGGTGGCCAGCATTAGTGCTAGAGCAAGACAAGAGGGGCCAGCATTAGTGCTAGAGCAAGACAAGAGGGGCCGCATTAGTGCTAGAGCAAGAGACAAGAGGGGCCAGCATTAGTGCTAGAGGCAAGACAAGAGTGGCCAGCATTAGTGCTAGAGCAAGACAAGAGTGGCCAGCATTAGTGCTAGAGCCAAGACAAGAGGTGGCCAGCATTAGTGATAGAGCAAGACAAGAGTGCCAGCAATTAGTGCTAGAGCAGATCAAGAGTGGCCAGCATTAGTGCTAGAGCAAGATCAAGAGTGGCCAGCATTAGTGCTAGAGCAAGACAAGAGTGGCCAGCATTAGTGCGAGAGCAGACAAGAGTGGACAGCATTAGTGCTAGAGCAAGACAAGAGTGGCCAGCATTAGTGCTAGAGCAAGACAAGAGTGGCCAGCATTAGTGCTAGAGCAGACAAGAGTGGCCAGCATTAGTGCTAGAGCAAGACAAGAGGGGGCCAGCATTAGTGCTAGAGCAAGACAAGAGTGGCCAGCATTAGTGCTAGAGCAAGACACAGAGTGGCCAGCATTAGTGCTAGAAGCAAGGACAAGAGGGGCCAGCATTAGTTGCTAGAGCAAGATCAAGAGGGGCCAGCATTAGTGCTAGAGCAAGACAAGAGTGGCCAGCATTAGTGCTAGAGCAAGACAAGAGTGGCCAGCATTAGTGCTAGAGCAAGACAAGAGTGGCCAGCATTAGGTGCTAGAGCAAGACAAGAGTGGCCAGCATTAGTGCTAGAGCAAGACAAGAGGGGCCAGCTATAGTGCTAGAGCAAGACAAGAGGGGCCAGCTATAGTGCTAGAGCAAGACAAGAGGGGCCAGCATTAGTGCTAGAGCAAGACAAGAGTGGCCAGCATTAGTGCTAGAGCAAGACAAGAGTGGCCAGCATTAGGTGCTAGAGCAAGACAAGAGTGGCCAGCATTAGTGCTAGAGCAAGACAAGAGTGGCCAGCATTAGTGCTAGAGCAAGACAAGAGGTGGCCAGCATTAGTGCTAGAGCAAGACAAGAGTGGCCAGCAATTAGTGCTAGAGCAAGACAAGTGGGCCCAGCATTAGTGCGGTAGAGCAAGACAAGAGGTGGCGCAGCATTAGTGCTAGAGCAAGACAAGAGTGGCCAAGCATTAGTGCTAGAGCAAGACAAGAGTGGCCAGCATTAGTGCTAGAGCAAGACAAGAGGGGCCAGCATTAGTGCTAGAGCAAGACAAGAGGGGCCAGCATTAGTGCTAGAGCAAGACAAGAGTGGCCAAGCATTAGTGCTAGAGCAGACAAGAGTGGCCAGCATTAGTGCTAGAGCAAGACAAGAGTGGGCCAGCATTAGTGCTAGAGCAAGACAAGAGGGGCCAGCATTAGTGCTAGAGCAAGACAAGAGTGGCCAGCATTAGTGCTTAGAGCAAGACAAGAGGGCCAGCATTAGTGCTAGAGCAAGACAAGAGGGGCACATTAGTGCTAAGCAAGACAGAGTGGCCAGCATTAGTGCTAGAGCAAGACAAGAGTGGCCAGCATTAGTGCTAGAGCAAGACAAGAGTGGCCAGCATTAGTGCTAGAGCAAGACAAGAGGTGGCCAGCATTAGTGCTAGAGCAGGACAAGAGTGGCCAGCATTAGTGCTAGAGCAAGACAGAGTGGCCAGCATTAGTGCTAGAGCAAGACAAGAGTGGCCAGCATTAGTGCTAGAGCAAGACAGAGTGGCCAGCATTAGTGCTAGAGCAAGACAAGAGTGGCCAGCATTAGTGCTAGAGCAAGACAAGAGTGGCCAGCATTAGGTGCTAGAGCAAGACAAGAGTGGCCAGCATTAGTGCTAGAGCAAGACAAAGGTGCCAGCATTAGTGCCTAGAGCAAGACAAGAGTGGCCAGCATGAGTGCTAGAGCAAGACAAAAGGGGGCCAGCATTAGTGCTAGAGCAAGACAAGAGTGGCCAGCATTAGTGCTAGAGCAAGACAAGAGTGGCCAGCATTAGTGCTAGAGCAAGACAAGAGTGGCCAGCATTAGTGCTAGAGCAAGACAAGAGTGGCCAGCATTAGTGCTAGAGCAAGACAAGAGTGGCCAGCATTAGTGCTAGAGCAAGACAAGAGGGGCCAGCATTAGTGCTAGAGCAAGACAAGAGTGGCCAGCATTAGTGCTAGAGCAAGATCAAGAATCAGATGGATAGAATCTATCACAGGGTGTACTAGACAAACACAAACTCAGTGCAGTCCAGGCAACACAGTGGTTGGAATATAACACACCTCAACTCTGGCAACACAGTGGTTGGAATATAACACACCTCAACTCTGGCAACACAGTGGTTGGAATATAACACACCTCAACTCTGGCAACACAGTGGGTGGAATATAACACACCTCAACTCTGGCAACACAGTGGTTGGAATATAACACACCTCAACTCTGGCAACACAGTGGTTGGAATATAACACACCTCAACTCTGGCAACACAGTGGTTGGAATATAACACACCTCAACTCTGGCAACACAGTGGTTGGAATATAACACACCTCAACTCTGGCAACACAGTGGTTGGAATATAACACACCTCAACTCTGGCAACACAGTGGTTGGAATATAACACACCTCAACTCTGGCAACACAGTGGTTGGAATATAACACACCTCAACTCTGGCAACACAGTGGTTGGAATATAACACACCTCAACTCTGGCAACACAGTGGTTGGAATATAACACACCTCAACTCTGGCAACACAGTGGGTGGAATATAACACACCTCAACTCTGGCAACACAGTGGGTGGAATATAACACACCTCAACTCTGGCAACACAGTGGGTGGAATATAACACACCTCAACTCTGGCAACACAGTGGGTGGAATATAACACACCTCAACTCTGGCAACACAGTGGTTGGAATATAACACACCTCAACTCTGGCAACACAGTGGTTGGAATATAACACACCTCAACTCTGGCAACACAGTGGGTGGAATATAACACACCTCACTCTGGCAACACAGTGGTTGGAATATAACACACCTCAACTCTGGCAACACAGTGGTTGGAATATAACACACCTCAACTCTGGCAACACAGTGGTTGGAATATAACACACCTCAACTCTGGCAACACAGTGGTTGGAATATAACACACCTCAACTCTGGCAACACAGTGGGTGGAATATAAACACACCTCAACTCTGGCAACACAGTGGTTGGAATATAACACACCTCAACTCTGGCAACACAGTGGTTGGAATATAACACACCTCAACTCTGGCAACACAGTGGTTGGAATATAACACACCTCAACTCTGGCAACACAGTGGTTGGAATATAACACACCTCAACTCTGGCAACACAGTGGTTGGAATATAACACACCTCAACTCTGGCAACACAGTGGTTGGAATATAACACACCTCAACTCTGGCAACACAGTGGTTGGAATATAACACACCTCAACTCTGGCAACACAGTGGTTGGAATATAACACACCTCAACTCTGGCAACACAGTGGTTGGAATATAACACACCTCAACTCTGGCAACACAGTGGTTGGAATATAACACACCTCAACTCTGGCAACACAGTGGTTGGAATATAACACACCTCAACTCTGGCAACACAGTGGTTGGAATATAACACACCTCAACTCTGGCAACACAGTGGTTGGAATATAACACACCTCAACTCTGGCACACAGTGGTTGGAATATAACACACCTCAACTCTGGCAACACAGTGGTTGGAATATAACACACCTCAACTCTGGCAACACAGTGGTTGGAATATAACACACCTCAACTCTGGCAACACAGTGGGTGGAATATAACACCCTCAACTCTGGCAACACAGTGGTTGGAATATAACACACCTCAACTCTGGCAACACAGTGGTTGGAATATAACACACTCAACTCTGGCAACACAGTGGTTGGAATATAACACACCTCACTCTGGCAACACAGTGTTGGAATATAACACACCTCAACTCTGGCAACACAGTGGTTGGAATATAACACACCTCAACTCTGGCAACACAGTGGGTGGAATATAACACACCTCAACTCTGGCAACACAGTGGGTGGAATATAACACACCTCAACGCTGGCAACACAGTGGTTGGAATATAACACACCTCAACTCTGGCAACACAGTGGTTGGAATATAACACACCTCAACTCTGGCAACACAGTGGTTGGAATATAACACACCTCAACTCTGGCAACACAGTGGTTGGAATATAACACACCTCACCTCTGGCAACACAGTGGGTGGAATATAACACACCTCACCTCTGGCAACACAGTGGTTGGAATATAACACACCTCAACTCTGGCAACACAGTGGTTGGAATATAACACACCTCACCTCTGGCAACACAGTGGTTGGAATATAACACACCTCACCTCTGGCAACACAGTGGTTGGAATATAACACCCCTCAACTCTGGTCTTACATGTAGCAGCAACTGTCGATCAACTCTCACTGTCCTGATGAGGTATAGAGGCATAGATGATATAACTGATAGATGTGATAATTCATGCACATTCAACTGCCCCTTCTCCCTCCCTCTCTCACAGTGGGTGAGAGAGAGAGAGAGAGAGAGAGAGAGAGAGAGAGAGAGAGAGAGAGAGAGAGAGAGAGAGAGAGAGAGAGAGAGAGAGAGAGAGAGAGGTCATGCAAGTAATTGTGGAATGCATTCTATAGCTGGTGAACGTCACAACATTTTAAGATCTATGTATAACATAAACTGGTCTCCATGGTGGAGTAGTTACGGATGCGATTTGTAATCCCGTATACCCGGGTTCAAAACACGGGTGCTGGTCTTTTCAAAAAAGGTATAGATGCCGGTTGTTCAGAAAGCAATAGCAAACTACTGATTGTAAAACGAACAGCCAAAATGCTGGGGTTGGCTCCTACGTCCTGTGAAAGACATGCAACTAAAATAACATAAACAATGGTTATATCAAAGAAAAAGATGACATGTAAATGTGAGATAACATTAGAATTATACTGTTTGGTTAATGCTGAACCAAGTTGATGAATATAAATACCTAAGGATAATTATTACATCAGATGGAAGATGCAGGACAGAGATTAAGAGCAGAATAGATCAAGAAAAAGCTGAATTCCAGAAAATGAAAAGTATCTTATGCAATAAGTTACTATCATTGAATGTCAGAAAGAGGGTGCTGAAATGTTATCTAGAACCAGGTTTGCTGTATGGAGTCATGAAACTTTAAAGAACAAATTAGAAAAAGCTTGGAAGCAAAGGAGATGTGGTTCCTGAGATGAATGCTGTGAATACCTTTGTCTGCTAGATTAACTAATAATGACTGCCTAGGAAAGGCTAATGAAACCAGAACAGTATACACAACTATGAAAAAGAGACAAACAGCATTCTTTGGTCATGTGATGAGAAGAGAGGCATAGGAGAATATTGTGACGACTAGAAAGATCAACGGGAAAAGAGACAGACCAAGAGAAATGATGCTGGATGCAGATGGCGCGCGGAGGTATGTCATTAGCAGAATTTGATCCAGAGCACCATAGACCGAGATTTGTGGACAGATATTTACGCATACGCCAGCCGACATGGCACATGATGATAATAACAGTAATCACAGAATACATCCTAAATTGATGCGAAAACAAACAATGGACAAACAAGTTCTGGCAACCTGACTAAATCTTTCAAACGAACATAACCAAAATGTTCATAGCATGCCACTTACTAGAATGTGAGCATGTGGCAGACAGACAGACTTCAGTGTGCTGTTCACTACTTCTGAGATTTGCTGAGGCATCTGCTATTCACGAGGAAAAACCATGATTGTGTAACCAAAAAGATGATAGAATCTATAAAACTGCAGTGGTAACATTGAAACATACGAGAATGTGTGTTTGTGTGTCTCAAGTGAAAGCATTCATGACACTGCTGTAATATATGTTGTACTTGCTATGCGGTATTCTCCCGACAAGAGGCTGAGAAATATACCTGACAATGAACTGTGCAATATGCTATTTATGACTTCTATATACATAGTACACATATCAGATAACAATATCGTTACTGAGTATGATATAGTTTCCAATTTACACAGTGAACCTTGTATACACACTTAATAAAACACAACAATAAATAATAATTGCAGACATGTATTGATAGATTTGGTAATAAATTACAAACTATCACAAAATATTAATTTAAAAAAAACAAAACAGGAATGGTAACGTTCAACTTCATACAAATCTGTCAATCAATATGACCACCATGTAACAATTATAACATTTACGATCCAAGTAAAAAATCTGAAAGACAACCGTGATTAAGCTACATTGAGCTTACTGTTGTGCACAAAAGCATGCATGCAAACACAGCAAGCAAACTATGATAATGACACAACAATGATATGACAACAATGATGATGACAACAATGATAACGACACAACAATGACATTGGGTTGGATTTTATTAGATCAAGCTCATTAGAACCTTCTTCATGGCACTTGGCATTATCTGTTAGTGCTCTAGTGTTATTCTTTCTTTGGGCCAGACTAGGAGGTTTTCATCTGTGTGCATAGACTCAGTACCACCAGCACTGTAAAACAGGCACTAAGACATCAGCACTGTAGCACTGGCACTAAGACATCAGCCCTGTAGCACTGGCACTAAGACATCAGCACTGTAGCACTGGCACTACAGCACCAGCACTGTAGCACTGGCACTAAGACATCAGCACTGTAGCACTGGCACTAAGACATCAGCACTGTAGCACTGGCACTAAGACATCAGCACTGTAGCACTGGCACTAAGACATCAGCCCTGTAGCACTGGCACTAAGACATCAGCACTGTAGCACTGGCACTACAGCATCAGCACTGGCACAGTCATATCGGCACTCTGTAAAAAGGGCACTCTGAAATATCAGCACTGTAACACAATTACTCTTAACACCTCCACTGCAACACAAGCACTTGGTAGCACCAATACTTTGTAATGAGAGCACTTTGTATCATTAGCATTCTGTAATACCGGCACTCTGTACTACAGGTTCTCTGTACCACAGTCACTGTAAAACAGGCACTCTGTATCAGAGGCACACTGTAACACCAGCACTCTGTTAACACAGGTACTCTATAACTCCAGCAATTTATAACACCGACACTCTGTAACACTAGCACTCTAACACACTCTCTGTAATGCAGGCACTCTGTAACACCAGTACTCTATAAGACTAGCACTATGTAACAATGTGACTGTAACACAGGCACGTTGTAACAAGACTGTTACTGTAACACTGGCATTATGTAACACTGGCACTAATATCAGCACTGTAACACCAGCACTATATAACATCACTGTTACTGTAACACTGGCACTCTATAACTCAGGCATTCTGTAACATTAGCACTGTAACACTGGCATTCTGTAACACTGGCACTAATATCAGCACTGTAACACCAGCACTATATAACATCACTGTTATAGTAATACTGGCACTATGTAACACCACTGTTACTGTAACACTGGCACTCTTAACACTGGCATTCTGTAACATTAGCACTGTAACACAGGCACTCTGTAACACTGGCACTAATATCAGCACTGTAAAATCAGCACTGTAACACCAGCAATGCAGCACTGGCATTCTGAAACACTGAAACTGTATCACCAGAACTCTGTAACATTAGCACTATGTAACACCCAGTGCATGTATACAATAACCAGGCATGCCCAGAATATCATGTTGTGGCAGGTTCTCTAACTTGACCACAATTATAACCTAATCAAGACTGAACAATCTCTAATTTTACCACAATTATAACCTAATCAAATTTAAATTCTAATTTTAAAATGTACTGTATGACTTTTCTCCGTAATCTCGTAAGGTAACGTGATGACGGTTCAAATCAGCAGTGGTTCGAATCGCATCGGTAACTTACGGGGTATGTGAGCCGGCCGCTCAGAAAGCAATGGCAAACTACTGATCGTAATCTTGCCAAGAGATCAACATACAGCTGAAAGATGCTGGTGTTGACAGCTAAGTCCTGTAAAAAGGATATGCTAAAAAAAAAAAAAACCCAGGACAGGAATTTATGGGCTCTGTGGTGAAGGGTTACGGACGCAATTTGTAATCCCACATACCGCAGTTGCAACACGACTGCTGGCTATTTGGTAGCATACAGCCTTGCTTTGATTTTTAAACAATGTTATGTGTGCTGGTCATTCAAAAAGTAATGGCAAACTACTGAATGTAAACATGCCAAAAAATCACAAACAGCTAAAATATGCTGGGGGTTGACTGGGACATCCTGTAAAGGATACGCAACTAACTCACCCAGGACGCATCATAACTACTTAGCCCCCCACTCCCATCTCATGTCTATGTTGTTCTTACAGATGGAAACATAAAGATCATCATCATCATGTGCCCTGCCAGCCAGGGTAGGCATTCATGTCTCTCCACAGACCTCGGTCGTGGTGTTCTGAATCAACTCTGCTCACGTTTGTCCTCCATCTCAGCATAATTTCCCTTGGTCTGCTTCTCAAACTGATATTTCCAGTTGGCACAATGTTCTCCAATGCCTCGCTTCTGATTATATGATTAAAAAACATGTTTGCCTGTCCTATAGTTGTATGTGCATGTTCCGGATGTACTGTACCACATGTAAAGTACAATGCAGCAGATGTGTAGAAAGGCATTCATCAGTAGTTGTACATGTGTTACACATTGAAATGTGTAAAATACTGGTTAGTAAATTTGTTACAAACTGAATTGTTTAGATGAAATAACGACCAGTAAAACTTTTTTTACATAAACTGAAATGTTCAGGTGAAGTACTGACCAGTAAATTTTTTATAAACTAAAATATTCATGTCAAATACTACCCAGTAAATTTGTTATAAAAGCAAAATGTTCAAGTCAAATACTGACCAGTTAATGTATTATGCAAACTTACATGCTCAGCTGAAGTACTGACTAATAAATCACAAAGTCTCAAGTATGGGCACTTGAATTAGCTACACAATGTCTCAGAAATGGGGACAGGAATTAGTTACACAATGTCTCAGATATGGGGACAGGAATTATTTATACAATGTCTCAGATATGGGGGAAGGAATTAGTTATACAGAATATCTCAGATATGGGACATAAATTAGTTACACAATTTGAATAACGAAGACACAAACAATAGATTGCACGATTTATTGCCTGGCATATTTCGCTGCATCTCGTCAGTTACATACTGCAGAAATCACACATCTCAGATATGGGGAAATTAGTTACACAATATCTCAGATATGGGGACAGGAATTATTTATACAATGTCTCAGATATGGGGACAGGAATTATTTATACAATCTCTCAGATATGGGGACAGGAATTATTTATACAATCTCTCATATATGGGGACAGGAATTATTTATACAATCTCTCAGATATGGGGACAGGAATTATTTATACAATATCTCAGATATGGGGACAGGAATTATTTATACAATCTCTCAGATATGAAGACAGGAATTATTTATACAATATCTCAGATATGGGGACAGGAATTATTTATACAATATTTCAGATATGGGGACAGGAATTAGTTATAAAATGTCTCAGATATGGGGACAGGAATTATTTATACAATGACTCAGATACGGGGACAGGAATTATTTATACAATATCTCAGATATGGGGGAAGGAGTTAGTTATACAATGTCTTAGATATGGGGGAAGGAGTTAGTTATACAATGTCTCAGATATTGGGACAGGAATTAGTTATACAGTATCTCAGATATGGGGACAGAAGTTAGTTACACAATGTCTCAGATATGGGGATGGGAATTATTTATACAATGTCTTAGATATGGGGACAGGAATTATTTATAAAATATCTCAGATATGGGGACAGGAATTATTTATAAAATATCTCAGATATGGGGACAGGAATTATTTATACAATGTCTTAGATATGGGGACAGGAATTATTTATAAAATATCTCAGATATGGGGACAGGAATTAGTTACACAATGTCTCAGATATGGGGACAGGAATTAGTTACACAATGTCTCAGATATGGGGGACAGAAATTAGTTATATACAATATCTCAGATATTGGGACAGAAGTTAGTTACACAATGGGCTGGAAATGTTTCTCCATTTTTTTTTGTTTGGTCTATTTTCACAATTACATTCATCAGCAAATGTCTCTAGATATTTAACACTATCCACTTGGTGAAGAATTTTTCCTTCTATCTCTATTTCACATTTGATAGTCACCTGTTTTTCGATACCACCATTGTTACTGTTTTCTTGATATTCAAGGAGAGTCCTTTCTTTGCACTCTCTGTTACTACAATGTCCAACAATTGTTGTAGATCTGTTGCATTATCCGCCACCAATACTGTGTCATCTGCATAGCGTATATTATTTATATTATAACCTCCAAATATTATTCCTGGCTTTTCTTTGATCGCTCTCATTATTACTTCGCTATAGAGGGAGAAGAGATCTGGTGACAAAACACAATCCTGTCTTACTCCAAACTTTATGTGTTCATAATTTCCTTCTGTATTTCCCATTTTAATTGCTGCTGTTTGGTTCCAGTAAATAGTTTTTATTATTCTGAGATCTTTCCCATCAATGTTAATATCTTCCAACATTTTAATCAGTTCATCATGTTTTACTTTATAATCTATGAAGCACAAATATATGTCTTTCTTTGTCTCTACTGATCTTTCTAATAGTGTTCGTAATGTGTATATTGCATTGTTTGTACCTTTTCCTTCCACAAATCCATACTGTTCTTCACCAATTTCCATTTTTATTTTCACATTACAATTCTGAGTAGAAGCTTAGTGACATGATTTATGAGGTTAATCGTACGAAATAGGATGTGGAAAAACGGGGTACAACTGGACATTCATTTCACTTGGCTTTAAATATAGGAGAATGGAAACATGTAATGATTCATGAACTAAAGAACTGACAATAAAAGAAAGAATGGCAGTGATGAGTAATGACAGTGTACTAAAGATATGCAGTAATGCCGTGAACTAAAGATGTGATCAGTAATGATGGAGAACTGAAGATGTGATCAGTTATGATGGAGTACTAAAGATGTGATCAGTAATGCCTGTGAACTAAAGATGTGATCAGTAATGATGGAGAACTGAAGATGTAATCAGTATGATGGAGAAATGAAGATGTGATCAGTATTGATGGAGAACTAAAGATTGATTGATTGATTGATTGATTTAGGAACCGACATCACAACATTCGGGACATTCCCATAAGCGCTCCGTCCCCATCCTCAGCAGCCAGCGAAGAGTTCCAACACTAATAGTTCCAGTAGCAATCTGATTATATGTCTGTCTCACCTTTCCTCTGAGTGTCGAGCGTCGGCCAGATCCCCTCGTCACTCCTCGCTGTCTCATTCTTACCAGACTATGGTGATCCATTTGCTCCTCCGAGGTGTACACATGCTCCCACAAGGCCGCAACCACGTCTGCCCTTGTCATGCATCAATACTCCACCAAGTTTTGCCGAGCCAGCCAATCTGTCCGCCTGTTCATTCCCCAGCACACCGGCATGCCCAGGAGAAAAGATCCAGGTGATGCTTGCTACCCGTGACCTCCGAAGCGAAGCAAGCCACTCTGCACGAAGCTTGCCTGTTCTCACCCTTCTCAGCATGCTTTCTGAGTCAGTTACAATCACAATGTGTGTATGTATCGTGTTTTCTATCCAGCGGAAAGCTGCACTGACCGCCTCCACCTCCATTCTTAAGCTAGATGTAGTGTCATCATACGCCAGGCTCTCCTGCACCAAACGCCGACCATTAGTTTTTGCCAAGAACCCCCAGGCACTTCTCCTACCTCTCAACACCGACCCATCCGTGTAGATAATCACATCACCCGGGCGAGAATTTTCCTGAATTAGTTGCTGAATTTCCACTTCCGTGGCCCCTGCTGGCCACTCCCTGCTCAATGTGATTATAACTCTGCACAAGTCTGACTGCACGGCTGGCACTCTGACCCACTCCTCTCCTCGCCTGATGTTCTCCAAGGGGCACACCTGTCTGATCGTATCCTCCGCCTGAGCCATCCATGATTTCCCTCTTATCAGTCTCTGACCCTTAACTACGTCCAGCGCCTCATGCAACGGGTGATCTGTGTCTGCAGCTACTCTGAGGTATGCCTTCGCTTGCATCACCTTGTGCCTACCAGCAACAGTAGGCAGACCAAGGATGTAACGCATACACACTACTGGAGTGTCTCTGGTGCATCCCAGAATGACCCGCATAGCTTCATTCTGTATGCGCTCTAATTTCACCAGCTGACTCTTTGAGACAGTGAGCAGTCCTAGTCCATAATCAATCACTGAGAGGATCAAGTGCTGGTATAGTGTGAAGAGCATTCTCTGCTCTGTGTCCATTGCAGTCATAGTTTTAAGTGCATTGAGTCCCTTTTGAGATCTTGTCACAACCGTCTCCACATGGTCCTTGAAGGACAGACTCCTGTCAAATGTGATTACCAGATACTTCAGTTTGTTCTCTCTGTTGATGCTTCTACCATCTATCGTGAGGCTTGGGGCATCATCTCTCACAATCCTGTTGTCCAGAGAGCACCAGAACACAGCCGCCTTTTCCGGGTTGATGACAGCACTCATTTCAGTGCACCAGTCAATCACTTTGTCTATTGTCACCTGTAGCTCCTGGGCTGTTTGATCCCTATTTCTCCCCTGCCTGTATGCAAGAATATCATCTGCAAATGTTAGAATCCTTCCAACCCCTGGTGCTTCTAGGTATGCAATCTTGCTCGTATACACATTAAAGAGCACCGGTGAGATTGCAGATCCCTGTGGCAGTCTCGGGGTTAAAATATGTGGCTCTGAGGTCCATGCGCCCAGACGGAGAGCAACCTGACGAGAATGCAAGACGGTTGCTATCCAGTTTCACCAACCAGGGATTGACCCCCTTCTCCATAAGTGCGGTCATCAAAATATCATAGCGACTCTATTGTACGCATCCTCGAGATCAAGTGCTGCCGCCATCGTTTCCTGTCTACTCTGGAACCCCTCATAAACTAAAGATGTGATCAGTAATGATGGAGAACTAAAGATGTGATCATTAATGGTGGAGAAATGAAGATGTGATCAGTATTGATGGAGAACTGAAGATGTGATCAGTACTAAAGATGTGAATAGTAATGATGGAGAACTAAAAATGTGATCAGTAATGATGAAGAACTAAAGATGTGAATAGTAATGACAGAGAACTAAGGATGTGACGGTACTAATGGTGAAATAAGATGTGATCAGTAATGGTGGTAAATAAGATGTGATCAGTAATGATGGAGAACTAAAGATGTGATCAATAATGATGGAGAGCTAAAGATGTTATCAGTAATGATGGAGAACTAAAGATGTGATCAGTAATGATGGTGAAATGAAGATGTGATCAGTAATGATGGAGAACTAAAGATGTGATCAGTAATGATGGAGAACTAAAGATGTTATCAGTAATGATGGTGAAATAAGATGTGATCAGCGGGGTGAACTAAAGATGTGATCAGTAATGGTGGTGAAATAATATGTGATCAGTAATGATGGCAAACTAAAGATGTTATCAGTAATGATGGAGAACTAAAGATGTGATCAGTAATGATGGTGAAATGAAGATGTGATCAGTAATGATGGAGAACTAAAGATGTGATCAGAGGGGTGAACTAAAGATGTGATCAGTAATGATGGTGAAATAACATGTGATCAGTAATGACAAAGTGCCAAAGATATGTTCAATAATGACAGTGTACCAAAAATGTCAACCTGATTAAGACTCTAGCTTGTTACAATAAAAAAAAAAAGACTTCAAACAAGGTTCAATGGAATGGAAACGAATATCTCTGGTACATAACAAACTGGGAATAATAAAATATCTAGGGTAAAATATTTTCAGGGAAAACAGTTATGATGTTAAAATATAATTATCATTGAAATAGATAATACAGACACATAAAAATAACAAATAAGAATTTCCTTTTTCAAATGTTCATTTCTGACCAAAACAATGATTCATAAAAATCATTAATATCTATATGCAGACATACAGTTAATTACATTAGGACTGAGAAGGTACTCATCTATAACTCACTAAAGTTCATCACTTGTAAGGCAGACCATTTGTCACACCAATTTATTTCTAACCTGCACAGGGCCACCAGCTAGAAGTACATGATTGGACTAAAGATGCAAAGATGCCTAAGTGACTAAAGGATCTCATCTCATCATGTTCCTCTTGTACCTTGCGGTGTCGAGGTGAAGTATAAACTTCGTGAGAGTGCCCGGTTATGGGCTTCGTATATCGACATTCCCATGGATTCTGTTATTCCCTCAGTCCAACGTTTACGTGGTCGGCCTCTTCCTCTGTTTCCATCTGGTCTGTACATCATTGCTTGTTGTGGCATGCTGTTGACTGGTAGCCTACTTGCATGGCCAAACCATTTGACTTGCTGCTTTCTAATAAAATCTAGAGCAGCTTTAACCCCTACTTTAGTCCTGATTTCTTCATTTCTGATCTTATCTCTTCTTGATACGTTGAGTATTCTTCTCAGAAACCTCATTTCTGTTGTTGTGATTTTTCTTTTCTCTTTTTCTGTCATTGTCCAGGTTTGGCATTGGTAGCAGAGAGTTGGTAGGAAGATTGTGTTGTAAAGTGCTTTCTTAGTAGTTATTGATACATGTTTGTTCTTTAGTATTGGTGCCATTTGTCCAATGAGTTGATTTGCCTTATTGCACCTATTTTCGATCTCGTCTTCTGATCTGCCATTTCTTCTTCTTCTTCGTTCATCCGGAGTTTTTTTTTCGGATGTGATTGCGTTGTGCCTGTTTACAGCAGAGCTGCGTTCTTGCGCCGTTAGGCCGACACATCCGACTTCTGCGGGCATTTGTTGACCGGGTTAACCTTCCCGGGGTGATCTGCCATTTGATGATATTATACTTCCTAGGTACTTGAAGCTCTTTACTTGTTTCAAGGGATGTTCGTTTAGGTGAATTGTTGCTGTTTGTTCTTCTTTAGTTATAGTCATTACCTCTGTTTTGCTTGTGCTAATTTTCATGTTATGTTCCCTACACATTTCGTTTAGACTATTCATGTGGTCTTGTAATTCAGCTTCTGATTTTGCTATTAGTGCTTGGTCGTCCGCAAACAGGAGTTCTCTAATGGTTAGATTTGCAGATGGTTCTTCTTCTGTGTTCTCGTCATGCGGTATTCTTGCTGTCTCTGCTTGGCTGGTTTCTTTACATATGTTGTCTATATATGTTATGAACAAGAGAGGGGACAGGACACAACCTTGTCGTACTCCAGATCTTATGGTGAAGGGTTCTGAGTGTTCTCCAGTTGCTCTCACTATGCATTCACTGTTGTTGTATAAACTTCTGCATAGGTTTGTTAGATGTGTACTCACTCCATATTGTTTAAGGATTTCCCACAGCTTGTTTCTATCTACCCTATCAAATGCCTTTTCTTGGTCGACAAAGGCTAAGTAGAGTGTTTCATTGAATTCAATTGATTTTTCTATAAGTTGTCTAAGAGCAAAAATGGCGTCTGTGCATCCTTTGTTTTTCCTAAATCCAAGCTGCGTTTCGCTTAGCTGGGGTTCTAAAGTAGTTCGTAATCTTTTTTCAAGAATTTTGCTAAAGGATAATAATGATAAAAAAAAGTCGCTTAAAAGTCAACTTCATTGCACCAGGTTTTTATCCCACACGGCTCAGTCTCTTTCCACAGCACGGAAAGTATCCCACAAAGCACAAACTCCATAGCTCCAGCGATGACCCCCAGGAGTATCCGAAAAAATTCACTCGCGAACTGAAGGACTTGGCCCGGAATTGAACTCAGAACCTTCGGAGCCCGAGTCAGACAGCTTGACCACTTCGCCTCGGAGACTCCCTAGATATATAATGATAATATATGATAATCTAAAGGGGACATGGCGGGCACAGTAGCCAATGAGACACATACAATAGATTACAGTATAATGACAGTCAGTGTAAAATTACCTTGGTAGTCAGTAAAATGCATGGTGAGCATTTCACCTTTAAGGATTCATTGTGCTTTTTTTGGTTGTTTTCTATTGCCTGATTTCTGCAGCATGCACCTGAGATGCAGCAACATTTGTGAAGCAATAACTTGTGCAACTTAATGTTTGTGGTTTCATTTTTCAAATGATGATAAAATATGGCAGCTTAATAATGGTGACAGATATGATACATTGAAGAGTAACAATGATAAATATAGGACACCATGATGGGTAATGATGATAAATACAGGACACCATGATGGGTAATGATGATAAATATAGGACACCTTGATGGGTAATGATGATAAATATAGGACACCTTGATGTGTAATGAGGATAAATATAAAAGTTATATATCCATTATAGGATGTCGCAGTCAACCCCAGCATTCTTTGGCTGTTTGTGATTTCTTGTCAAGTTTACATTTAGTAGTTTGCCATTGCTTTTAGAACGCTGGCGCCCTTTTTTTCCCTAAAATTTTTTCCCCTTTTTTTTTTTTTTTAAAGGGGGGGGGGGCCCCGTTTTTAAAAAAAAAAAAGGGGGGGGCCGGGTTTTTTTTTTTTTTTGGGGGGGAAAAATTTTTAAAAAAAGGGGTTTTTTTTTTTTTTTTCCCCCCGGGTTTTTTAAAAAAACCCAAAACCCCCAAAAGGGGCCCCCAAAAAAAAAACCCCAAATAAGGGGGGAAAAAAAAAAAAAAAATTTTTTTTGGACACCTTAAATTTTTAAAACCCAAAAAAGGGAAAATTTTTAAAAATTTAAAAAACCCTTGGGGGAAGGAAAATTTAAAAAAAAGGGAAAAGGGAAAAAAAAATTTTTAAATTTTTTGGGGCAAAAAATTTTTTTTGGGTTTTTTTCTTTTTTTTTTTTTTGTTTTTTTTTTAAAAGGGGGTTTTTTTTTTTTTAAAAAAAATTTAAAATTTTTTTTTGGGGTTTTTTTAAAATTTTTTTGGGGCCGGTTAAAAGGGCCAAAGGAAAAAATTTAAAAAAAAAAAAAAGGGGGAAAAAAAAAAAAATTTTTTGGGGGGAATAAAAAAAAAGGGAAAATTTTTGGGGAAAAAAAAAAAAAACCCTTAAAGGGTAATGAAAAAAAAAATTTTAAAATTTAAAAACCCCTTTGGGTTTTTTTTTTTCCCCTTTTTTTTTTTTTCCTTTTTTAAAACCCCCTTAATTTTTTTTAAAAAAGGAAAAATTTTTTTTTTTCCCCCTTTTTTGGGGGAAAACCCCAAACCCCCATTTTTTTTGGGGGGTTTTTTCCCTTTTTTAAAAAAAAAAGGGGGGGGGTTTTTTTTTTCCCAAAAACCGGGAAAAAAAAAATTTTAATTTTTTTTTCCCCCCCCCCCCCCCTTCCCCGCCCCCCCCCCCCCCCCCCCCCCCCCCCCCCCCCCCCCCCCCCCCCCCCCCCCCCCCCCCCCCCCCCCCCCCCCCCCCCCCCCCCCCCCCCCCCCCCCCCCCCCCCCCCCCCCCCCCCCCCCCCCCCCCCCCCCCCCCCCCCCCCCCCCCCCCCCCCCCCCCCCCCCCCCCCCCCCCCCCCCCCCCCCCCCCCCCCCCCCCCCCCCCCCCCCCCCCCCCCCCCCCCCCCCCCTTCAATTTTCCTTTCCCTTTCCCAATTTTTTTTTTAAACCAAAAAATTTTTTTTTTTTAAAATTTAATTTTTTTTCCAAAAAATTTTTTTTTTTTTTTTTAAAATTTTTTTTTAATTTTTCCAAAAAATTTTAACCCCCCCCCCTTTTTTAAAATTTTTAAAAAAAAATTTTTTTTTAAATTTCCAATTTTTTATTTACGCTCCATGATTCACTGTCATACAGCAAAACTGGTTCTATATAACATTTGAGTACTCTCTTTCTGACATTCAATGATGATGATTTTTTTTAAAGGTTTTTTTTTGGGAAATTTTTTTTTTAACCCCCCCCTTTTTTTTTTTTTTGGGGAAAAAAAATTTTTTTTTTAAAAATTTCTTTTATATTGTTATGACATTATCATGTCAAATATACATTATTCTGAAGGGTGATGTTGACAAATTTGCAATACCATGAAGGTATTGTCCAGAATGAGAGACTTGGGAGTAATAATTGGCATGGCCAGACATGAGAGTCACATCAGGAGAATGAGGGGCCTCGTCAACACAGAATTGGCACTATAGAGGTAGACAATCAAACAAGTTGGGAAGACAACATCAAGAGATGGATGAACATCCGCCTGACAGAATGTATAGTCAGGGCGAGAGACAGACAGTGTTGGAGATCCATTGCAGCCAACCTTCATTGTGGAGATGGCACCTGACTGATTGATTGGCTGTATAACACTTGAGTCACGATAAATCTATGATCATTATTATACTTTAATCTATCATTACCTTTCAGTGTATTGTATCTATCATCATTATACTTTAATCTATGATATGTTTATCATTACCCTTCAGTATATCGTATGTATCATCATTATACGTTATCATTCATTACTCTTGGTATCTTATTACATGGTATCTGTCATCAAGGCCTAAAATTGTTCACACATGCACGCACATACACATAGACACCCCCTCCCCTTCCCCCAGTACGGGTGTACAGGCAATATGTTTATGTCAAAACGTCTGTCAGGATTTCAGGTTCCACTAAACAAAAGGACAGCAACAAAGACAGACATGAAGAAAGACTTGGTGACCAATTATTTGTAGAAAAATTTAAAGTTAATTGATTGTGCCATCCTCCGAGAAAGATAACAGCCTTTCAACTCTAGAAGAAATGGCATATTAAAAATGCCTAGGACAATTTAATGAATAAATTTTGCAGTGTACAAGTTAGAGATTGCCTTGAAAGACAAATGAAATAAAACATGGACTTTAAGTGACCTAAACTCTGCAGGCAAAACAACCAGCAAAGTTGGCAGAACAATTTATACAGATGAGTGTAAAGATTAAAACCAACATATAAAAACAACAACCAATATGGAATGTGACAACTAAATGTTTTGAAGAAGAATCAATATTTTTAAATAAAATTAAAATGGTTCATTCCAAAACACAAGGTTTCAGATATAAAAAACAAAACAAACATGTTTGTACCACTACAGTGTTAAAAACGTATTGAAATAGACATCTGTATGAACATATGAACACACATTGTCCTTCAGAAATGTTGTTAACTTCAACAGACAATAATGTTGTGTGTTTACACATTTATAAACTTGTACACATCATTCATTCATTCAGTAGCAAGTCCCTTGCAGAACCTCGCTCCCATAACAACCTTTCGGAAAACTTCTCGATCACAAGTAAGATGTCCTGCGTCTGATATGGAGATCATCTGCCACACCCTGCACCCATCTTCTCTTTGGCCTTCCTCTTCCTCTCTTCCCAGTCATATACCCCTCCATTACACATTTACAAACTTGTACACATCAACAGGCAATAATGTTGTGTTTCTATCCATCCATCATGTGCCATGCCGATAAGAGTGGGCGGTCATATTTTGCCATCTCACTCGATCATCAGAGTTGTGGATCAGCTCCATGTTTCTGTCTCGACCATGCTACGTGGCCAAGCCATCCAGGTATTTACTTCTCGGTCTTCCCTTTTGTCTCTTGCCTTCGATCTTGCCAGTTGTCACCAAGTTTTCCAATTCATTTCTTCTCATAACATGCCCAAAAAATTTTGACTGTCTACGTCTAATGTTTCTAATCAGTTTACGATCTTCATTTGTTTCTTGAATTCTCATTAGTCATTTGTTCATTGGTTTTTCTGACTGTCCATGGAATTCCTTGCATTTTCCTCAGAAACCACATTTCCACAGCCATCAGATGTTCTTCAGCTTGTCTGCTCATTGCTCACGCTTCACATCCATACAAAAGTATAGGTTCTATGTAGCATTTAACACTTTTTCTCGTTTCAATTGATATCTTTTTATTTGACAGTACGTTTTTCAAAAGGCTACCTTCGCAATTGTTCTAATTTCTTCAAGGCATCTCCCATCAGATGTTATGACTGTTCCGAGATAACTTGTTTAAGAATATGCCCATTTATTTGTATATTACATTGTGGTATTTTCTTCCTTCCTACTGACGAGCATAATCTGTGTCTTCTTACAATTCAATTCTAACCCTAGTTGTTCGTTGTGTGCAACAACCGCATCTACTAAATGTTGCAGGTCCTGTTCATTGTCTGCAATCAAGACTGCATCACCTGCATATCTATTGTTATTGATGCATCGTCCCCCAATGTTGCATCATGTAAGCAGACGCTAGTCTGACTAACAAAGGAAGGACCAATCATGACCTCTGTTGTAACAAAGCCTGCAGAGGACTGAAGATTTAGTACGCTGCAATATTGCAAGAGAATCACAGGAATTTCTATTGATGATGATGGTAGATGGTCAGCACCCACGCCTAGCAGAGCCTGCAATAGGAGACCACTTGCATGTCTGCACTGAATATGCTGCACGTCTAGTTATCACCACTTGCATGTCTGCACTGAATATGCTGCACGTCCAGTTATCACCACTTGCCAATGCCACTGTTTCATACCAGAGTAAACAACTTGACATATAACTGGGTTTAAGCAATTCATATACAGAAATAACACTGCGGACATGGTAACTCCATCCGTTCATGTACAAGTACTTGACATCTAACCAGGTTCAAACAATTCATATACAGAAGTAATACTGCGGACATGGTAACTTCATCAGTTCATGCACAAATACTTGACATATAACCGGGTTCAAACAATTCACATAGAAAAGTAATACTGCGGACATGGTAACTTCATCAGTTCATGCATAAGTAAACAAACTTGACATATAACCGGGTTCAAACAATTCACATACAGAAATAACATTGCAGACATGATGACTTCATCAGTTCATGCACAAGTACTTGACATATAACCGGATTCAAATGATTCACATAATGAAATAACACTGCGGACAGGATATCTTGTTAACACACACAATGAACATATTGCAGTTATGCAAACATAAGGGTAATGAATATTCCAAGAGATTAACTAGCACAAACTATACACCTTTAAAGTGAATGGCTTTCATCGTCCTTTCCGCATAACAATATGACACTGTAGATATTGTAACTTGTTAGCTTACTCAATGAACAGTATTGCAATTATGCAAACATATGGATAACTAAGACTTCAAGTGATTAACTTCCACGAACTATAAAGCTTTAAAATGAATGGCTTTAACTCTCCTCTCTGCACAAGGAAAACACACTAGATAATGTAACACTTTAAAATACTCAATTAACGTATTGCAATTATGCAAACACATGGGTAACTAACTCCAGGCGCTTAACTTCCACAACCTATGAACCTTGAAAATGAATGGCTTGACTTCTCCTCTCTGCATAAAGAAATGACGATGTAGATATTGTTACTCAACACAGTGCAGTTATGTAAGCAGATGACCCTCCAGGCAACATTAGCTAAACAGTGAATGTCCCTCATCCTCCTCTCTGCTATGGGTACTGATAACCGACTGGCAAAACTCGTCCAGCTCTGGCATACCTTTCTCCAGCTTGGAGACAAAAGCTTCTACGTCATTTAAATAGTCACTGACTGATATTTTACAGTCTGGAATCTCGTACAAGTTAGCCGGCCGAAACATGACACTCAAGAATGACTTCACATCTCGTGGGTCATCATCAGCTGCAAATGGGGGTTTCTGATTGGAGAGAATAAAAAATGAATAGATAAAATAAGTCAAAAACAAAACTAAAGAAAATATCTTTACATCATTCTAATATGAACAAAACCCAACACTGTCATCATGTTCCATGAGAGAACAAAAAATTAACAGATAAAATAGGTCAAAAACAAAACTAAAGAAACTATCTTTGAATCATTCTAACGTGAATAAAAGCCAGCCTCATCATAATGTGCCATGAAAGAACAAAAAATGAATAGATAAAATAAGTCAAAAACAGGACTAAAGAAAGTATCTTTAAATCATTCTAACATGCACAAAAGCCAGCATCATCATCATGTGCCATGCTGAGAAGTGTGGGCTGTCATGGTTAGCCATCTGACACGATCATCAGCCTTGGATCAAGTCTTGTTCTAATGAAGTCATTTGGCCAAGCCATCCAGGTAAATTAGCTCATTGCCTCTTTCTCAAACAAACTGCGGAACATGTTTCTCACAGTACAGTCAGCTAAGAAAGATATTCTGGCCCAGTGACAAAACTAAAGTCCAAGTTGTATGGAGCTAAAGAGAGTTCCAAAAAAGAGATGAGTTCATCACGTGAACTCATCATGAAAGATAGCAATAGCAGGAAGAAGAAGGATGATAGAGAGAAATGTATTGCATTACCTAGAGATTAGAATCCAGGTTTCCTAATTGAAGATACAAGTACTTTCTTTCTTCTTCTTCTTTGTCTCGTTCGCTCGCTTTAAACTCAAGCGCAGTCCATACATATGCTACTACTTCTAGTGCTTTGGACTGGTTTCTGCATGTGGAGTAACTTCCCCTATTACCAACATCCCTCGCCATCAGGTGAACCATTTCCGACTTCTGAGGTACTTGTAACTGACGTCCCCAAGTCAAGGACAAGAAGTCAACATTTTAGTCCAACTGATCGGTGATGGGGTTGAACCTAATAACAAAGCATCAGCACACTGGAAGTTTAAGAGCAAGGTGCTCTTATCCATTCATCCATGTAGACCTCCAGACATGGGTATCTAGTTCAATGCTAGCATCTGTAAAACTGACAAAATATCCAGAGCAAGACTTACATCAACCATGACAAACTCGTCCTCAACCGACATCTTCTGCTGCCTTGTGACATCTGGTGACCGGGACAGATAGTTCTCTTTATCTTCTTCCCGTCTACTTGGTGTTTTCCCAGGGACTCTCTCATCCTCCCAGTTCCCATTGCCATCCACATCACTGTCTTGGTCCCACTCATTCATGCGAGTACCTTTAGCTCCGAGGAGCATCTCCTGTCGGGCCAGGATGCTTCTCTTCATCAGACCCTCAAAGGGCATCTCCAGGTCCATTTTCCTGTGACTTGGTTTCTGAATTGAGAATGCGCCCATGATTGGCTCAGGCAGTTCCTCCATGATAAATGCACTGTAATCAAATAAAGTAACAAGTTAGTTGCATATCCTTTACATGACATCGCAGTCAACCCCAGCATTTTTGGTTGTGATTTTTTGGCAAGTTTACGTTCAGTAGTTTGCCATTGCTTTCTAAACGACAGCCACTCATATCATTATAGAAAAATCAGAACAATGTGGTCTGCTTACAAATCGCCCGCAGCTGTGTTGTGAACGTTGAATTTGGGATTTTTAACTGCACTTGCAAGTCCTTTGCCACAACGCAGGTGTAATCAAATAAACATGATCAAATGTAAACATCCCTACGCCACAAAGAGGGGAGCTACTCTATTACAGTGGCAAGTACAACAGCCTGCTGGCCTGGTAGTCATGTGTTTGAATTACCCCTGAGGTGTGGACACCCCTACTTTTCCATGTTGTCCCGGCCAAAAATGGGTACTTGGATATTACTAGAGGTGAAGGTGGCCGGCCAGACTCTGATCACGCGGCCATCCACAAATATGAGACCAGAACCATATACCCAATATCCCTCATGGTGTGAAAACATTTTCTTCGCTTCTTCATATCCCTCATGGTGTGAACAGAGAGGTCCTTTGCTTCTTCATATCCCTCATGGTGTGAAAACATTTTCTTTGCTTCTTCATATCCCTCATGGTGTGAACAGAGAGGTCCTTTGCTTCTTCATATCCCTCATGGTGTGAACAGAGAGGTCCTTTGCTTCTTCATATCTCTCATGGTGTGAAAAAAGGTTCTTTGCTTCTTCATATCCCTCATGGTGTGAAAACATTTTCTTTGCTTCTTCATATCTCTCATGGTGTGAACAGAGAGGTCCTTTGCTTCTTCATATCTCTCATGGTGTGAAAAAAGGTTCTTTGCTTCTTCATATCCCTCATGGTGTGAATAAAGAGGTCCTTTACTTCTCCTTCTCCTGACCTTTATCCTCCCTCAAGCAAACCACACCAAGCCGTCCCATCTCTTGCAGATCCCACCATGTCCTCCCAGTATTATTTATCTGTCCGTAATTCTATTCTCCATACGTGTCATCATCCATGTCAAGTCTGAAGCTACCAAGGATTCAATCTCCTCCATCGACATCTTTTGTCTCCTTCCCCCTTGATCCTGCATTGGGACAGAGGTCCTCAACCAACTCACTCTGAGCCATCCTATCCTTATTTACCTCACACAACTGCGTCCATGTCCTTCCAGTATTATTTGTTTCTACTCGGTGAGACATGTCAATACCTCAAGCCAATCATAACATCAGGTGGAAGATGTCTGCCACAGATTAACAGCTCATTAGGTCAAGCAAAAGCTGCATTTCAGAAAATGAAAAGTATCTTATGCAATACGCCACGTTCACTGAATGTCAGGAATTACTGAAGTGTTATATAGAACTTATTTTGCTGTATGGTAGTGAATCATAGAACATGTGTGAGCAACGTAGGAAGAGCTTGGAGTCAACAGAAATGTAGTTCCTGAGACGAATGTTGTATCTAACGATTGCCCGAAAGAGCCTAATGAGAGTAGAACTTAATATACAACAATAATAAAGAGACAAACTGCATTCTTTGATGACATCATTAGAAAACTTACATTGGAAAACATGGCAACTGGAAAGATCAGTGATAGAAGAGACAGAGACAGACAGACTAAGAGAAATAATGGATAGACTGAGATGGTGGCATGGAGGGATATCAGCAGTAGTGCTGATCCAGAACACCAAGGACTGAGATTTGTTGAGATGTGTAAATGCCTATGCTAGATAGCAGGGCACATGATTGTAATGTCTCGACTTTTCTCAGTGTCTTGTCAGGTCTTCCTCTGCTTCATTGCCAGGTGACAGGGAGAAAATCTGCTATCTGAACATCTTGCATTTTTCTCCGTATCATGTCTTCCCTCTTTAAGAGCCTCCATTTCTCTTGGTTATTTATCCCCTCCTACCTTTAGACTAGTCCATGGCTGGTTGGATTTTGCAGCTGTTTGTCTATGGAATGGAGCATCCAGCCCTTCATCATCTGTTACTATTCTTTGCTTTCTCTTACGGTCCTGGTAACAGATGGGTTCCTCCACTGTCATGTCAAAGCTAAACCCACCAGTGATAAATTCTCCTCCTCCACCACCATGTTAATGCTAAGTCCACCAATGATACAATCTCCTCCACCACCATGTCAATGCTAAGTCCACCAATGATACAATCTCCTCCACCACCATGTCAAGGACTAAGTCCACCAATGATACAATCTCCTCCACCACCATGTCAAGGCTAAGTCCACCAATGATACAATCTCCTACACCACCATGTCAAGGCTAAGTCCACCAATGATACAATCTCCTCCACCACCATGTCAAGGCTAAGTCCACCAATGATACAATCTCCTACACCACCATGCCAAGGCTAAGTACACCAATGATACAATCTCCTCCACCACCATGTTAAGGCTAAGTACACCAATGATACAATCTCCTCCACCACCATGTTAAGGCTAAGTCCACCAATGATACAATCTCCTCCCTTAGACAGAAGCAATTTACTTTGAATAGGAGTAAGTTCCCAGGTTTTATATAAAACACACCTACAGACAGGGATGCCTTGCACATCATGGGAGAAACACTGATAAGCTTGACCAGTAAAGTAGGGGGACAACCCACAGACGGATCTGGATAATTTTCAGAATTTTCTGAAAACTGCCAGGAAATCACGAGGAAGGGAGCTGGTTAAAGCAACTAATTCAGTAGCCTAGAATATGTGAAAGTCTACAAGTTCAAGGTAGGACAGTGGCTAGAACACCTGCATTCTAGCCATGTATTTGAATCCTTAATGAGGTGGGCATGTTTTAAACCATCTGCCGGGGTTCCCAAGTGGAGCTGATCCAGCCTATGGTACTAGGATGTGTTCTGGAAAGTAAAGTCAGCGGGTCAGATACTGACCACATCATCCAGCCAGCATCAATTGATCTATACAAGTATAGAGCCAGCACCATTTATCCAATGGCCCTCAAATTATGCAAGAGTAATTAACTTTTTTCCATAATACTACACAACCCCATAACAGTATATGCCTTTTGACTACCATGAACTTTTGACCCTTCAGCCATACATAACCTTCGACCCCTACTAAGTAGACTGATCAGCCGTAGGTTGACCCTGTGCACACACACATTCTGCAACATTAAACAAGCAAACAATGACCTTCACTGAAGCAGATGTGACTGCTCACCAAACAATGACCTTCACTGAAGCAGATGTGACTGCTCACCAAACAATGACCTTCACTGAAGCAGATGTGACTGCTCACCAAACAATGACCTTCACTGAAGCAGATGTGACTGCTCACCAAACAATGACCTTCACTGAAGCAGATGTGACTGCTCACCAAACAATGACCTTCACTGAAGCAGATGTGACTGCTCACCAAACAATGACCTTCACTGAAGCAGATGTGACTGCTCACCAAACAATGACCTTCACTGAAGCAGATGTGACTGCTCACCAAACAATGACCTTCACTGAAGCAGATGTGACTGCTCACCTGTTTTGCATCCAAAGAGCACGATCACCTGCTGCCTCTGCCTCATCCTTATTCAACGTCTGGGAGAAAGGGGCACAATGAGAAGGGCTGTCAGATCTTGTTGTATGACGAGAGAAGAGACAAGTATGAAGATAACACAGTGTCAGACATGTAATGAAAGTCAACAAGAGGCCAGGGCATGTAATGGAGATAACAGAGAGTTCAGACATGTAATGAGATAACAGAGAGGTCACATAAGTAATGAAGATAACAGAGAGGTCACATAAGTAATGAAGATAACAGAGAGGTCACATAAGTAATGAAGATAAGAGAGAAGTTAGACAAGTAATGAAGATAACAGAGAGGTCAGACATGTAATGAAGATAACAGAGAGGTCAGACATGTAATGAAGATAACAGAGAGGTCAGACATGTAATGAAGATAACAGAAGGTCAACAGTAATGAAGATAACAAGAGGTCAGACATGTAATGAAGATAAAGAAGTGACAGTAGAAGATAACAGAAGGTCAGACATGTAATGAAGATAGAGAGAAGTTAGACAAGTAATGAAGATAACAGCAGGTCAGACAGTAATGAAGATAAAGAGAGTAGACAAGTAATGAAGATAACAGAGGTCAGACATGTAATGAAGATAAAGAGAAGTTAGACAAGTAATGAAGATAACAGCGAGGTCAGACAAGTAATGAAGATAAAGAGAGTAGACAAGTAATGAAGATAACAGGAGGTCAGACATGTAATGAAGATAAAGAAGTTAAAAGTAATGAAGATAAAGAGGTCAACAAGTAATGAAATAACAGAGAGGTCAGAAAGTAATGAAGATAAAGAGAAGTTAGACAAGTAATGAAGATAACAGAGAGGTCAGACAGTAATGAAATAACAGAAGGTCAGACAGTAATGAAGATAACAGAGGTCAAAGTAATGAAGATAACAGAGAGTTACAAGTAATGAAGATAACAGAGAGGTCACATGTAATGAAGATAAAGAGAGTAGACAAGTAATGAAGATAACAGAGGTCAGACAGTAATGAAGATAACAGAGAGGTCAGACATGTAATGAAGATAACAGGAGGTCAGACATGTAATGAAGATAAGAGAAGTTAGACAAGTAATGAAGATAACAGAAGGTCAGACATGTAATGAAGATAACAGAGAGGTCAGACAAGTAATGAAGATAACAGAGAGGTCAGACAAGTAATGAAGATAACAGCGAGGTCAGACATGTAATGAAGATAAGAGAGAAGTTAGACAAGTAATGAAGATAACAGCGAGGTCAGACAAGTAATGAAGATAACAGAGAGTAGACAAGTAATGAAGATAACAGGAGGTCAGACAAGTAATGAAGATAACAGAGAGGTCAGACAGTAATGAAGATAACAGGAGGTCAGACATGTAATGAAGATAACAGAGAGTTAGACAAGTAATGAAGATAACAGCGAGGTCAGACATGTAATGAAGATAAAGAGAGTAGACAAGTAATGAAGATAACAGAGAGGTCAGACAAGTAATGAAGATAACAGAGAGGTCAGACAAGTAATGAAGATAACAGAGGTCAGACAAGTAATGAAGATAACAGAGAGGTCAGACATGTAATGAAGATAACAGAGAGTTAGACAAGTAATGAAGATAACAGAGAGGTCAGACAAGTAATGAAGATAACAGAGAGTCAGACAAGTAATGAAGATAACAGCGAGGTCAGACAAGTAATGAAGATAAGAGAGAAGTTAGACAAGTAATGAAGATAACAGAGAGGTCAGACATGTAATGAAGATAACAGAGAGGTCAGACATGTAATGAAGATAACAGAGAGGTCAGACATGTAATGAAGATAACAGAGAGGTCAGACATGTAATGAAGATAACAGCAAGGTCAGACATGTAATGAAGATAACAGAGAGGTCAGACAGTAATGAAGATAACAGAGAGTAGACAGTAATGAAGATAACAGGAGGTCAGACAGTAATGAAGATAAGAGAGAAGTTAGACAAGTAATGAAGATAACAGAGAGGTCAGACAAGTAATGAAGATAAGAGAGAAGTTAGACAAGTAATGAAGATAACAGGAGGTCAGACAAGTAATGAGATAAAGAGAGGTAGACATGTAATGAAGATAACAGGAGGTCAGACATGTAATGAAGATAAGAGAGAAGTTAGACAAGTAATGAAGATAACAGCGAGGTCAGACATGTAATGAAGATAAGAGAGAAGTTAGACAAGTAATGAAGATAACAGCGAGGTCAGACAAGTAATGAAGATAACAGAGAGGTCAGACAAGTAATGAAGATAAGAGAGAAGTTAGACAAGTAATGAAGATAACAGAGAGGTCAGACAAGTAATGAAGATAACAGCAAGGTCAGACAAGTAATGAAGATAACAGAGAAGTTAGACAAGTAATGAAGATAACAGAGATGTCAGACATGTAATGAAGATAACAGACAGGTCAGACATGTAATGAAGATAACAGAGAGGTCAGACATGTAATGAAGATAACAGCAAGGTCAGACATGTAATGAAGATAACAGAGAGGTCAGACATGTAATGAAGATAAGAGAGAAGTTAGACAAGTAATGAAGATAACAGAGAGGTCAGACATGTAATGAAGATAACAGCAAGGTCAGACATGTAATGAAGATAACAGCAAGGTCAGACATGTAATGAAGATAACAGAGAAGTTAGACAAGTAATGAAGATAACAGAGATGTCAGACATGTAATGAAGATAACAGAGAGATCAGACATGTAATGAAGATAACAGCGAGGTCAGACAAGTAATGAAGATAAGAGAGAAGTTAGACAAGTAATGAAGATAACAGAGAGGTCAGACAAGTAATGAAGATAAGAGAGAAGTTAGACAAGTAATGAAGATAACAGCGAGGTCAGACAAGTAATGAAGATAAGAGAGAAGTTAGACAAGTAATGAAGATAACAGAGAGATCAGATAAGTAAAGAAGACAAGAGAGAGGTCAGACATGTAATTTAAAAAAAAATAAGACAGGTCAGACATTTAATAAAGACAAGAGACATGAAGACAAATAAAAGATCATGCATATAATAAAGACAACAAAAGAGGTCAGACAAGTGATGAAGACAACAGAAAGATCAAACAAGTGATGAAGACAAACAAGGAGTCAGCCATGGACAAGAAGTGCAGAATAGTTTTAATTTGTAATAGGCTTTAAGACAATGGTCCTGTGGCTTGGGGCAGTGAACACATTTCACAATTTCCTGATATACTGAGTCGAGAGTTCAAAATCAGCCGCAATCAATTTGGAAGCAGACCCTTTGCTTTGATTTCGATGGTATGAGGCGTCGGCTGGCCAGAAGCAATGGAAACTGGAAGGAAAAATTGCCTAGTAAATCACAAACAGCCAACAAATGCTGGGGTTGATTGTGATGTCCTGTAAAGGACAAGATAGAGGTGTGTATCGGGGTACTAGGTGTTGTGTCCCTCATGTAAGATAGAGGCATGTATGGGTGTGTGTATGGGGGTACTAGGTGTTGTGACCCTCGTGTAAGATAGTATTGGAAGCACTACTCTAGCGTCAACATTCAGATCTACAACTGTTGGCAGACACATCGATGTGGCCACCTGGTCTTCATACAAATAACACATTTTAGAAGCACACTAGCATACTAGGATTGGAGGTCACAACAATTAGGTTTTAAAATATATAGAGAAAAGACACAGATAATGAGAATAAATCAAACAAATGATAACCTGATCTCTTTTGGTGAAACCCCACTTCAGGAGACAGAATCATATCCAGTTTAGGCAGCAACATAGACAAAGGAGGTAGAACAGTTAAAGATATCATAATACAAATATAGAACACTAGAGGAGCTTTAATTTCACTTGGAAATTAGTGAAAGTCAACATAAGTTAAACTTAGCACAAAATAAGAATATTCCTATGCCCCAATGAGGGATGTTGAGGTCCTATGCCCCAATGAACGAACAAACTTTATTTTCGAAGGGTAACAAATTGGGCACGCAGGCCCTTCTTACATTCGACCCTTCCAATCACTCATCTTTCGTTCATCAGTGCATAGTGCATTCACATAGGAAAAAAAAACATTGTCAAATGAATGTTGTAAGCATAAACAATGCATGTTACCATGTTATGAGACAAATCCCCCACCCACCCACTATACATTCCGCGTGTCTCCCACACACATATCCACCACCCAACCACACACATACCCACAGGCACATACATGACCCCATCCATCCACCTATCCCCAACCCACACACACCATCTCCCCACCCACACACAAACCCAGGCACACATGCATGCAAAGACCCATCCAATCCCACCCACACATCTCCCCACCTTCACACATCTCCTCACATCCTCCACCCATCCCATAACCTACCAACACTCACCCACCCACAAATCCTCCACCACCCACCCACAACCACTCACCACATATCCAACACCCACACACATATATTCCCACCAACTCACATATCCTGCACTTACCCACACACAAAACCTGCACTCACCCACATATCCCCCACTTACACACATATCACCCACCCACACATCCCCTGCCACCCCAACCTACACACACTCACCCACCCACTCGCCAACACCCCCCCCCCCCCAAATCTCCAAACACACATCCCTTAACTACACATCTCACTACCCATACACTCACACACACATCTCCCCATCCATACACGCATCCTCACCCATCAACACATTCCTCATCCAAAAACACACACCAACCACCCACACACACCCCACCACCCACACACATCCACCTTCCCAACCTCACACACATCCCCCACCCATAAGCTCATCTCTCACAAACATCCACCCACTCACGTACTCATCCATCAACCAGTCACACCCACACATCACCCACCCACCCATCAACACATGCATCTCTCATCTACCCTCCCACCCACACACACCCCAACCACCCAGCTAAACACACATCCCCCATCCTCACATACATAATACATGAGGGATGTTGAGGTCCTATGCCCCAATGAAGAATGTTGAGGTCCTATGCCCCAATGACGGATGAAGGTGGAGAAAGAAGAAGAGGAAGAAGAGCACATACAAACACAAACATAAGAAGAGCACATACAAACACAAACATACTGTTTATGATATGGGGAGCAAGGCTGTGGATTTGACACTGTTGATGTCACTGACACATGTCTGTATTCTTTGACAAAGTAGTTGTCATTCATCTCAATGGCTGCTGCCGCTGATGCTGCCATGTCTGGAGACAAGAGAAGCTGTGTACGGAATGATACAGTGATGGAAAACAGACCATGAGCTGTAGGCACAGATCCAGCACGTACTGTTTTATAACCTTCGCCCAGTAAATGAGTCTGTAGATATAAAGAACAACGTATAAAACATTGTTTAGTTTTGGAAATAAATCATAACCAGTTCAACCCTTCTGGGTTATCACTCTTATACAACAAAATGTTGCATGTTTTTTGCAGGATCTTTGGGATCAACTGCAGGCAGATTTTCTAAGCAATTTTAGGTTCTGTAGTTTGCCACTGCTTTCTGAATGAGAATCAAGATTTAAGTCCAACTTACTGTCGGTGTAGGGATGAAACCCCTGCCCCACTATCTGCACAACGCAAGTTTTAAGAGGGGGTGCTCTTATTCTTTCAACCACGTCACCTTCTAAATCTGATATAAAGTGTTAATTTATACAGGTTTTACAGAATAATTATAAGAAAACTGTGGATGGATAGAACGAGTAATGAAGATATCTTTACAGAAGTTAACACACAAAGGGAAATGGTTATTTGAAGACTCTTTCAGCATCACATAAGAAGGGTAAAGCTGCAGTATGTTGTGATAACGGGAAAGTTGGGGGTGAAGAGAGGCACTGGGAGATCAAGAGAGGGGATGCTGGACAGCCTGACATCATGGCTCAGAAGAACATTGGTATCAGAAATGATTGGCAGTACACAAGATAGAAGGCTGTGGACAGACATGATCACCAACGGCAAACAGCATGGACTATAAGAAGATTGGCATTACACGAGACAGAAGACTGTGGACAGTCATGATCACCAACACCACAGGGCAGTGGCGTGCAGAGGGGGGTTCGGGGCCCTGGGCATCCAGTTAGGGAGAGGGGGCAGCACAGAGCAGTAGGAGGGGAGGAGGAATGAATGAGGTAAAGAACAATTTAGGGGCATCCAATCAAGGGGTTGGCCCCGGGCATCAAAGAACCTCTGCACGCCACTGCCACTGGGCATGGACTATAAGAGATTTGCAGTACACAAGTCCGAAGGTTGTGGACAGATAATCACCAGTGCCACATGGCATGGACTATAAGAAGATTGGTAGTACATGAGACAGAAGGCTGTGGACAGACATGATCACCAACACCACACAGCATGGACTATAAGAAGATTGGCATTACACGAGACAGAAGGTTGTGGACAGACATGATCACCAACACCACACAGCATGGACTATAAGAAGAGTTTATGATGATGTCAAAGCATGGACCTCTTGTTTGTGTATCCATATCTTGTCCCTCTGAGCATGGGATCGAACTCTGATGGCAATGAAGTAAATAAACCCGTGGAGTGGAGGAAGACAACCAACCTCTGAGCATGGGATCGAACTCTGATGGCAATGAAGTGGAGGAAGCACTGCCAACCCAAGTCTAACCAGAGCCAGCCTGTATGTGTTGTGCTGAACCTTGACCTGGTCACATCCTGATACGCCTCCTCACAAATGTAAAGAACCAGTACCAATCTTGTCCACCTTGCTGGTTCGGACATCTTGCGAGAATTTTTCAAAAACAGTTTTTCGCTGTGAACTCACACGTAGTCCATATATGTGCTACTACTTCTAATAAAATGGACTGATGTTTGTTCGTGGATTAGCTTTCCCTATTATCAGTGTCCCTAGCCATCAGGCTACTCAGACTTCAGAGGTAATAATTACGTCTCCGAGTCAAGGACAGAAGTCAACATTTTAGTCCAACTGACCGGTGCAGGGTTTGAACCCGCTACCTCAGCATCAGCACATTGGAAGTTTAAGATCAACCTCTCTTATCCATCCACCCATGCCGAACATCTGTCTTGTGAGAAAGAGACTCAACCAATCAGAGACTGTGTGCCCACTGCAGGAGAAGTCCTGGCTAGACAGCCAGAGGAAGACTAATAGTCAGATGGATAGATTCTATCATGAGTAATTACACAAACTGACATCGCTCAGACAAGAAATCTGACTTTAGATTAAAAACTTCAACTCTCTCATATGATACATGTAGACCAGAAGTCAACACAGATAAGGGGACAGATAACACACAGATAAAAGTCTTGGCAGATAATATACAGATAAAAGTTCCTGGATGCTGGTGTTACCATATTGTGACCCAGTGTTAACACTGTCTGTACATGAACTAGCAATAACACCAACTGCGTGACCAATAACTGTTTCATTGAGTACAGTAAGTCTTTCAACAGTGTTCAACATCAACCTGGAAACTGTGCAACATCACGAGATACATGGGGTTTCCAGCACATAATACAGCTCTGGGGTAACGGACACAATTCACAGTCCCACATTCGAAACACAGCTGCAGGCAATTTGGCAGCAGACTGCCTTGCATTGTTTTTCATACCATGGTATGAGCCACAGTCATTCCAATAATCAATGGCAAACTACTGAATGTAAACTTGCTAAAAAATCACAGTCAAAAAATGCTGGGGTTGAGTGCTATGTCCTGTAAAGGAAATGCAGGTAAATGTTATCGAAACACTGAATACTATGGACCAAGCAGAAGAACACTACTGACATTTTACAAGATGTGAACATTGAAGAAAACTGGTTCACAAACAGCTTGATCTCTTAGAAAGTGAAATACACTGGCCACAATAAATATCACAGTGGTTTCCAAAATGCATGAACACAAAGTATAACAAGGAAGCTTAATATAAGGAAAAACATGATCCAGGTGGTTTGGTCATGGAAGGCATGAGTCATGGCAGGAGAGACAGGGGTCAACCGACACGACTGCAGACACAGGATGTTGAAGACACCCAGGGAGGAACATGGCTTGAAGCAGGGGAACTGGTGACACATCTAGAGTTTCCCAGCAGGCCACACTGAGAGCAATGCTCTGCCAAGGAACTGCTACATAATAATGATGATGATGTCAAACAAAAAAGTCTGTTGCTTGTCCTTTGCAGCACATCACAATCAGCCCCAACATTTTTGGCTGTTTGTGATTTACTGGGCAAGTTTTACATTCAGTAGTTTGCCACTGCTTTCTAACGGCAGATGCCCACACCACTGAAAACAACGCTAAACTCCCAAATTGTCTGCAGCTGATTTTGAACCCCATTACTTGATATGTCAGGGAATTGTAAAAAAAACAACACTAACTGCTCCTAAGCCACAACACTGGTAAATAATATCTTACCTGTGAACAATTGTCAAGATAGCAACTGAAAGCAGCAAATAAAACCCCGCTGGGGATATTGTAGCTCAAGCAGATATTCTAGACATACTCCTGAAGTTGTGAAATGCTTGTGTGTGACTAGCCAAGCAGTTACTCTTTTATAATATAGACACCATTTTTTTAAAAACAATCTTGGATTTCCCCTCCAACATAAAAACATGCTCTAATATTGTCTCTGAGTTGTTTCAAGTAGAAACCGGATCTAAGGCATTCTCTTTTGTGCTTTCTCCTCCCTCCCTCCTTCCCTCAACCATGATCTATACACACAGGAAACTGAAACTTATCTCATAAGTTTTACAAGGCCATAAGGGGATTTCCCTACAGGACACGGAAACTGTTCATTTCAATGTTCCTTCTAGCTGTGGCATTACAAATAATGGGGCTTTCCCTAACATAAATTAGAAGCTGTTATTTTATGCTTGGGGAACCCTTCTTTCCAGTGGAAACCAAAAGTGTTGTTAAAATCTGGGTTAAAAAATGTAGCTAGCATAATAAAGAGAGGGAAACAGAAACTGTGCTCCAGGTGTCCTTCTAATAGGTTATGATGCAAACAATTCGGGTTACCCCTTTACAAAATCAAATGTTTATTTATGCTATTTTTACCCTAAACGAAACGAAAACTATGTCAGGTGTGTCTTGTATACATGTTTATCAGTCTTATAGAAAGAGCATGTGTAAACATCTTTTATAAAGAGCAGTTCATATTAGATCATTCTCAAGACGAAAGTGAAACTTGTATTTTAGGTTTCCTGCCAGAAATGGGACATTCTTGATAATAATGTGGGTTAGTGTACAGGTCTCTGACATTAGGGACACAAGTTCGAATCCTCTTATGTTACTTCTAGGCACTGGGTTGGAGTCTTCTTCCTCTTCTTCTTGCATTGGCTAGGTTGAAGTTTGTTGGCAATGAAATACCCTAAACCAGCGGAGGAAACATTCCCAGTCTAAGCCCAATGACAGCCACTTGGGACGTGCAGTGCTGACCTCGTTACACCCCAACATGCCTCGCTGAAGATGTGCAGCTTCAGTACTGGTCTTGCACACCCCACTGGTGTTTTTTTCTAGCTTGGAGAGGGGACGAAGACATCTGCAACACAGTCCCCAGCCTCAGCTCAATGACAGCCACTTGGGATATGTAGTGCTGAACCACGACCTGGTTACATCCTAACACTGCCTCTCTGAAGATGTATAGTTACAGTATTGGTCTTGCACACCCCAGTAGTGTATTTTTCTAGCTTGGGGCGGGGAAGGAGACATCTGCAATGCACTCCCCAGGGAGATGGCACTCTTGTGCTGCGCTGGAAGAAAAGTTTCTACATCAACCTCACTTCCACAGAATGCAAGTTCTTGTCAAGGGTTCAAATCTCCTGAATGTCAATGCACCGAGGTTCAGAGTTACAGCTCGTCTTCCTGGGGATTCACCAAATCCAACCAACCAATCCTCCGAAAGGTTTGTATTTATTACTATCCAGTGTAGTGTGCAGAACTAGTCCCACCTCAACAGTCCTTTGACTGTTCTCTATCATAAGTCAGATGTCCTGCCTTTGTTGCTGTCATGTGTCAGTTATCTAACACATGCTGAATTCACCTTCATTGTGGTCTTCCTCTTTTCCACTTCGTGGGTACACCTTCTCCATTGTTATCTTTTTCAGACATTCATGTCTTTTTACCTGCCAAAAATATTTCCATCTCCTCAATTTTATTTGTTTTAATATTGAATATTCTTGAGGAAAATTAGAACACATGAATCGCTATGGTGAAGGTAGTCTTTACAAGATGGAAAACATACTGACCAATAAAATGATGACAACTTGCAATGAGAAAAAAAGTGTTGAAGTGCTACATAGAACCTGTACTTTTGTATGGGTGTGAGACGATGGACAATGAGCAGAAAAATGAAAAACATCTAATGGCAGAGGAAATGTGGTTTCTGAGGAAAATGTAAAGAATACCATGGACAGACAGAAAAACCAATCGAGCAAGTCCTACAAGAAACTAAATGAAAACCATAAACTGATTAGAGAAATTAGATGTAGACATTCACTACTTATTTGGACAAGTTATGTGAAGAAATAAACTAGAGAACTTGGTGACAACTGGCAAGATTGTTGCCAGCATGTTGCCAAGGAATGATGCATGTTTTCAACAGTTGTACCTTAACTTGTTTATTGTCGAGGAGGGTTGCTAGAAAATTAAGGACAGATTCACCATGTGATGGAGTTGATTCTTGAATCTAATGAATCAATTCATCATATTACATATGAGCTTAATTAGCATTTGGGTTAGAGTCAGGAATAGGATTAGGGTTAGAATTAGAGTTTGGTTTGGATTAGGGTTATTGTAAGGATTAAGATTAATGTTAGTGTCTGGGTAAAAATTAGGATGAATGTTTGTTTATGGGTTACAGTTAAGACCAGTGCTGGCATTAGTTGGCATTAATATTGTGGTTAGGATTAAGGTTGGGGTGAAGGCTTCAATCTGTTAGTATTAGGTTAGTAAAGAGAAATAAAAACAGTTGAGACAATAACTACTCATGAAAGTCTGACATGAGAATGACTAAATACGTCTTCTTCTTTTTCTGCATTTGTCCGGAATGTTTGTTTTGGACGTAATCGAGCTTTGCCTTACAGCAGAGCTGTGATATTTGCACCTGTCGGCAGACACATCTAACTTTTTCAGGCATTTGTTGACCGGGTCAAACTTTCCGGGTGTTTTGTAGGATATTCAACTCTCACGTTTGTCATGTTATCTCTATCCCAGCTGGCCAATTTGGACCAGCTGAAGACATCCCGGTCAGCCCTCAAGGGAAGGCAGGGGCAGACCATGAGCGTTCCCACAAATCAAGGAGGCGTACATAATTGCGGAGCTGACAAATAGCGCTCAGGTACTGGGCTCACCCAAGGAATTGTCACGTCCTGCACATGGCTGCTTAGCCTCACTTCTGTATATTGGGCCTTCTGTTCACCACATGCTGTTCCTCCAGAAACCAGAAGAATGCAGTATGCAGATGACATCCATACAATGAGTTTTTGAATTTGAACTTTCCACATAATGGATTCGCTAGCAAAGCAATATTCCATTTCATGTCACTTGGGACGCTTTTTCCACCTTGGATAATGCCCACATAAACAGCTTTCGATTCAAACTTTCCATGTAATGGATTTGCTAGTCAAGCAATATTCCATTTTGGAATGCTTTTTCCACCTATATCTACACAATGAGCACTAAATACGTCTGAAGACATCACACACTTGGACAGTTTAGCACCCTGACAACTGTCTCCCTCTAGCTGTTACAACATACAAGACACATACCTGGGGCTTCCCTACATAAAATCTGTAGGTCAGTCGGTAGCCGCCATCTTTCTCCCCCTGGTTCTTGGCCAGTCTGTAAGCTGGCATGGCTCTTGTTGCACTCAACAACGATTTTAATGTGACACCTAAATATAACAACAATGTAAATTGTAAGCTTGCTTGAAACGATACCTTTACATACATAATATTTATCATCATTTATGTTTCCTGTAGAACCTACTGCTGGAATACTTACTCTACTGACTTCTATCCCAGGCAATCTCCTAGTTGTGCCAATTAATTCACATCCAGAGTATTTATGCTCACTGTTCTCAAGAGGAGTTGGTAATGCTAACTCCTATCTTGACCTCAAAGACAACACCATGGTGCCTGACCAGGCTCATTCCCATCTGTGTAGTTGAGTGAGCTGTGTGTGCATCTGCCATTCAATGTGAATGGCTTCTTCTTGTACAGTTCTTTCCCATTATCTTTACCTGATCAACTGCTCATCATAGCACACAACCAAACAAGATCTGGATACAGTGCTAGAGGAAGACCAAGTCAATGACAACATCACGAGCAGTCTAAACAAACAAATGCAGAGGTTCTAGAAAAACTGGGAATGAAGAGAGAGCTGATGAGATAATGAAATAAAGAGGAGGCAAGTGAAATACTTTGGCTACATGATACTCTTATAAAAACCATACTGGAAGGCAAGGTTGAGGGCAAACGAGCAAGAGGTAGACAATGATGCAAGTGGGAAGATAACATCAAGAGATGGACGAATAGCAGTCTGACAGAATGTACAGCCAGGGCGAGAGACAGACAGTGTTGGAGATCCATTGCAGCCAACCTTCATTGTGGAGACAGCACCTGATTGATTGATTGATTGAAACAAACCAAGATATGAGGCAAACAGGGCAACACATCTGGCCTTAGAAGGCAAGTTTAGAGGCCCATCACCCTATGCTTAATGCAAGTGTGGATTAGGAAAAGAGACAAAACCCACTTTGGGGCTGGACAAGGGACAATAGACTTACTACTTGAACTTTCTCACCTAGGGACAAATTTTAAGCGAACGGAAGAAGAAGCAGAAGTTAGCAATGGATTATTTCAAAACAGAGCTTATTGTTGTGCCATAAGGAAACAAGCAGGACAATGTCAGCAATGGATTATTCCAAACACAGCTTATGTTTCTAGTTTCATCACTCAGTTACTGAGTTGAATGCTTGGTTTCACACCGTGAGCTCTGAATTACTTTCAGATTGATCGTTGTGTCCACTTTGTTATGAAGTGTAGATTCAGAAAATGGTCAGTGGCTAGTTACCAGCACTCTGGTGGCTGTCTTATGCAATCATGCATGTGCGAGTTGCTTGTGTTTGTTCACACTGCTGTCTTCTTTGACAATATTCAAAAGAAGGACAGCTTGTTGTCAGTGCTCTGGCAATTTGGACTTGTCATAGCTAGTGTTTCCATCATTCATGAGTTCATGTGGTACGATGATGAGCATTTTAAGTGGTTTTTGCTGAGACAGGAAAGGAGCAATGAAGCTGAGCCATGTGATGACGATGGCAAAAGTCTACCTACAAATCACCAGCATCATGTGCCATCATCAGACTGAAGCCTGGCTATAAGGGGTCTCCAACACTCTCTATCCTGTGTCTACATTATGCATTCATATAAGCTCCTTCCAGATCATCTCTGGATGATGTCCACCTATTTGTAACATTGTCTTCCTCTTGCATACTTCTCCGCCACCATTCCCTCTAGCACAGTGGTTCTCAACCGGTGGGGAATTCCCCCCCCCCCAAGAAATCTGAGGGTTTCCAGGAAGAGGGGGGGGGGGGGGGGGGGGGGGAAGAATTAAGATTATTTCAAGATAGCATCAATACAAGAACCGATTACTTGATATTGTTTTTCCCTTCATACTTTTCTGTTCTGTACTTCTCACCCTTCTAAAATTCATTTTATAAAGTAAGTAGACCCACAAATCACGTTTTATGTGGACGTTTAGACTGGTTTTAGTATGTGCTATTAAATTTAGCTTCCATTATTACGTATACTGGGTAAGGGGGGGGGGGGGGGGCGGAGGATTTTTAGGTAGGAAATATGAAAGAGGGGGGGGGGGGGATGACGTTCTGAAAATATGGTGAAGGGGGTCACGGACCAAATTTTTAGGTAGGAAATATGAAAGGGGGGGGGGGGGGAATGACATACTGAAAATATGGTGAAGGGGGGCTCGGGCCAAAAAAGGTTGAGAACCACTGCTCTAGCACATCCTTTAACCCTTTTAGGATGGCCGGGCCGAAATCCCGGCCTTGCGGTCGCCATAATGCTCTATTCAAACAGACGACGGGGCCGATCATCGGCCCTGTTTGTAAGAACTGCTTTGATTGGTTCGCTTTTAATAGTACAGGCCAATCAAATGCTGCTGCTTTTGAAAATGGCAGGTTACAGCACGCGTTTCTAACAGAGGGATTAAATTTGTGAGTTTTAACGCAGATACCCGGTTTTTCGTGGATTTGTGAGTTCTAAAATGGCCAGCTTTGAACCCGAAGACCGTACTAGCATTGACTAGCTCTGATAGTAGCGATTTTGTAAGTTCAAGACTGTCAGATAATGACTTTAGTGATACAGAAAGTGCCCATGAGGATTTCAACCTTGTGTCCCCGTAGTTTTGTGTATTGGGAATAAAGAGGATCGTGTTATCTATACCCATTCATGGCAATGTCCGAACCAAAAAACATGTCACCAGTTGATAGCCCACCTATTACTATTACAAATGTCAGTAGGGACTTCATAGTTGTTGTTTATTTAACCATAAGTGTTTAAAATTATTCTAAAGTGGTGTAGGTATTCAATGAGGAAATTTTAGGCGAGTACCATTATTTTTAAATATTTAGTACCAATTCATACATAGTGGTATGAAATATTTTATTTTTCACAAAATACAAATGAGGTCATCAAATTTGCATAAACATGAACAAAACAACTTCAATCATACACAGAAATAAACTTTACTATATCCTCTTTAAGAATATATATTCTTGTATATACATGTATAGGGTTCTAATATTTTTTTTGGAATTTATAAAATTGTCACTCAGTCATTTCTGTACTCCAAAAAAATGGCTCCGTTTTCTTCAGAGGGAAACCTAAATTTGGCCCAATGTTGTTCCGTCCTAAAAGGGTTAACAATGAGTTGTGTCTTTTTATATGGTTGAAGTACCTTAATTGTCTGACCATGATCCCATTCAATGTTTTCTTCAATTCCAGTCTTCAAAACACTCCTATGTTTATTTTCTCCTCCTGCCATGCTATTCTTCCTATTTGTCTGTAGCTACATCTTTTTTTGCATATCCTTTATAGGACATCGCTGTCAACACCAGCATCTTTCAGCTGATTGTTGATTTCTTGGCAAGATTACACTCAGTAGTTTATTATTGCTTTCTGAGCGGCCGGCTCACATACCCCGTAAGTTACCGATGTGATTCGAAACCACTGCTGATTCTCACCATCATCACGTTACCTACGAAAGTATACGAGATTACGGAGAAAAGTCATAACCTCTAAGTCACAAAGCCGGCTATCTTCCATCTAATATTACAAATTTCCCTAGGTATTTAAAATTATCCACTTGGTTAAGAACTTTCCCTTCTATTTCTATTTAACATTTGGTGTCACATTTTTATTTGGTATCACCATTGCTATTTTCTTGATATTGAAGGAGAGTCACTTTTCTTTTGCACTCTCTGCTACTACAATACACTGATACATTCCTGAAAAGAAAACAAATATAAAATGCAACCCCAAATGTCTTAAAAATCCACAATTGCTTCTGTGCCTCACCCATTCTTGTGAGATATGTTGAATTTGTTGGCGACATGTCCAGGCTGCTGAGGTTAAAACTGAGATCCCAGGCCTCCAGATACATCTGGTCTCCATCATTTGTGACTATAAGCGGATCTCCACACATATACTCTGATCCTTCACTGGGAGGACCTCACACATAACGTCCAAAGCTTTTCTAATCTGTTCGTCTATACTCGGTTGTCAGGAATTGTTATACAGAACTGTCAACAGAGAAGGTACAATCATGTGTTGACACCTACTGTAAGAGGCCACAGTGAACATATGAACTGAGTTGTCATTAGCAGAATGTTTGTTGGGTGGACATTTCATGTCTTTATAGTAGGCAAACATCAGAACCATTTAATGTCAAACTAGTACAGCAATAGTACGTCCAATGGACAATATTCACCCTTGACCCCACAGTGATCTGCCCAAAAAAACCCAAGGGATAGACCCGGATCCTGTTTGGTTCCCATAACTTGATCTAGCTCATGTATGGCTCCATGAATGCCACTTTTGTATGGCTGGGCCACACCACAGGCAACAGTCTTGGCTGACTGGCTAACTACATGAGTTTAATTTGGGGTAATATCCTACTAAACCCGAGAAAGTCCATCCCTAGTACACAAAAAACTGGGATGGTGAACAAGGGGATAAAACCTACATGGGTCAAACGAAACAGAAGAGTGTGTGGCACATATGAGGCATGTTCAGGACACAATAGTGAACATGGCTGGCCATTGTGGAAGAGTTTTGGAAAACCTCACCACATAATATCCAAAAGGCAGCAGGGAAAATAGAATCGCTGAAATGAATCAGCTGAATGTGAATGAAAACTTGGAAAAGCTTGGTGGCAGAGGACACATGGTTCTGATACCACACCTTGCCTGCCAGAGTAACTAATAATGATTGTCTGAAAAAAGTTAATACAAGTAGAAACTTATTACCTATATGTAAGAGACAAACAACATTCTTTGATCATGTAATGAGAAGAGAAGCATTGACAAGTATTGTGATGACTGGAGAGAACAGCCATGGCAGAGGTAAATCAAGGGAAAGGATGCTGGATGATTGATGATGGTAGTGTGAAGGAATAACAACAATTAACCCTTTACAGGGTGGAACGTCCATTTCCGTCCAATGCCTTTAACGAGCAAATCGGCCAATTATGTCCGATACTATTATGCACTGTAAAAACGCGATTTCTCGGCCTTACGATACTTCCGGCCAGCTACTTTCACTTTCGCCGATAGCTTGACAACGTAGCCGCCATTTGTAAGCGCCTACTGTGAATTGGAACGGACTTTTACAGACTTTTTTTTTATAGTTTTCGGGGGTTTTACGCTTAGTTTTTCAAAACGGATTTCAGCGATTCTTCAAGTGATAGCCAAGATTTCGCTAGGTTCAATTTAAGTGACATTAAAGGGCACGAAGTTGACTATTAATCGGAGATAGATATCAGTGAAAAGCATTATTTTGCATTAGCAGTCTGAGTCGGACTTTAAAGAAAGTGATTATGATTCTGAAAATGTGTTTGTAAATTCCGTATAGATGACGGAAAATCACAAACAACATTTCGTAAATATTTATGTTCATATATGGATTACCAACAACAATCACGTGAGTAACATATTCTGCATGCTTTTCACTTCATTGTGTTGTTTATTTAACTAAAATCGGTTGACTAACACCTTATTTGTGATGTTTTTATTAACGCAACCCGAAATTTTACCGGACCTGAAAAAAATCTTGCCCGTTAAGGTCTAAAAAATGGACAAGCGTCTGCCCTGTAAAGGGTTAAATTGATCTAGAACACCAAGGACCGAGATCTGTGAATATACATGAACACCCATGCCATTCAGCAGGATATATCATGACGATCCAAGTCCTCTAGTTCTCAGAACCACTACTCCAGATTCAAGGGGCAGGAGACTCTTTCTTTTGTTAAGTCCCTTGTGATTTGTACCAGTTTTATGTAGCCGGCTCTGTGGCGAAGGGGTTGCATACTGCAATTCATAATCCCACATATCACGTTCGAAACATAGTCATGGGCCATTTGGAAGCAGACTGCCTTGCATTGGGTTTCATACAATTTTATGAGTGCCGGTCATTTAGAAAAAATGGCAAACTGAACGTAAAATTGCCAAGAAATCATAAACAACCAAAAAATGCTGGGGTTGGCTGCTATGTCCTGTAAAGGATATGTATGTAACTAGCTAACTAACTGATTTGTACCCATGTTCTTAGTTTAGAGGTCAGCACCACACTCCTAGGTCACTCATTCATCATACACGTGTACATATGTTACTCTTGAAGTCTGATGTACTGAGGCTGAGGCTGTCTTTGAGTCCTGGAAAGGGCTGGCATCTATTGGAGTGAGGATGGCTAAGAGACTTTTCTTCTGACCCGGTGCTGAAGTGCCATCTCCACAGAGATTATGTTGCACAGTTCTTATTCCCCTCTCCAAGCTAAACAACTAGCGGGGTGTACAAGACAGTGATGCCACTTCCCCTCTCCAAGCTAAACAACTAGCGGGGTGTACAAGACAGTGCTGCCACTTCCCCTCTCCAAGCTAAACAACAAGAGGGGTGTACAAGACAGTGATGTCACTTCCCCTCTCCAAGCTAAACAACTAGAGGGGTGTACAAGACAGTGATGCCACTTCCCCTCTCCAAGCTAAACAACTAGCGGGGTGTACAAGACAGTGATGCCACTTCCCCTCTCCAAGCTAAACAACTAGCGGGGTGTACAAGACAGTGATGCCACTTCTTCTCTCCAAGCTAAACAACTAGCGGGGTGTACAAGACAGTGATGCCACTTCCCCTCTCCAAGCTAAACAACTAGCTGGGTGTACAAGACAGTGATGCCACTTCTTCTCTCCAAGCTAAACAACTAGCGGGGTGTACAAGACAGTGATGCCACTTCCCCTCTCCAAGCTAAACAACTAGCGGGGTGTACAAGACAGTGATGCCACTTCCCCTCTCCAAGCTAAACAACTAGCGGGGTGTACAAGACAGTGATGCCACTTCTTCTCTCCAAGCTAAACAACTAGCGGGGTGTACAAGACAGTGATGCCACTTCCCCTCTCCAAGCTAAACAACTAGCAGGGTGTACAAGACAGTGATGCCACTTCCCCTCTCAAGCTAAACAACTAGCGGGTGTACAAGACAGTGATGCCACTTCCCCTCTCCAAGCTAAACAACTAGCGGGGTGTACAAGACAGTGATGTCACTTCCCCTCTCCAAGCTAAACAACTAGCGGGGTGTACAAGACAGTGATGCCACTTCCCCTCTCCAAGATAAACAACTAGCGGGGTGTACAAGACAGTGATGTCACTTCCCCTCTCCAAGCTAAACAACTAGCGGGGTGTACAAGACAGTGATGCCACTTCCCCTCTCCAAGCTAAACAACTAGCGGGGTGTACAAGACAGTGATGTCACTTCCCCTCTCCAAGCTAAACAACTAGTGGGGTGTACAAGACAGTGATGCCACTTCCCCTCTCCAAGCTAAACAACTAGCGGGGTGTACAAGACAGTGATGCCACTTCCCCTCTCCAAGCTAAACAACTAGCGGGGTGTACAAGACAGTGATGCCACTTCCCCTCTCCAAGCTAAACAACTAGCGGGGTGTACAAGACAGTGATGCCACTTCCCCTCTCCAAGCTAAACAACTAGCGGGGTGTACAAGACAGTGCTGCCACTTCCCCTCTCCAAGCTAAACAACTAGAGGGGTGTACAAGACAGTGATGCCACTTCCCCTCTCCAAGCTAAACAACTAGCGGGGTGTACAAGACAGTGATGCCACTTCCCCTCTGCAAGCTAAACAACTAGCGGGGTGTACAAGACAGTGATGCCACTTCCCCTCTGCAAGCTAAACAACTAGCGGGGTGTACAAGACAGTGATGCCACTTCCCCTCTCCAAGCTAAACAACTAGCAGGGTGTACAAGACAGTGATGCCACTTCCCCTCTCGAAGCTAAACAACTAGCGGGGTGTACAAGACAGTGATGTCACTTCCCCTCTCCAAGCTAAACAACTAGCGGGGTGTACAAGACAGTGATGTCACTTCCCCTCTCCAAGCTAAACAACTAGCGGGGTGTACAAGACAGTGCTGTCACTTCCCCTCTCCAAGCTAAACAACTAGGGGGTGTACAAGACAGTGCTGTCACTTCCCCTCTCCAAGCTAAACAACTAGCGGGGTGTACAAGACAGTGCTGTCACTTCCCCTCTCCAAGCTAAACAACTAGCGGGGTGTACAAGACAGTGATGCCACTTCCCATCTATGGAGATGGATATTAGGATGTGACCAGGCCATGAACCAACACATCACACTGACTGGCTGGGATGAGGTTTAGATTGATCATATTTCCTCCACCGGGTTTTAGGGCAAACCCAGTGATCAGCGAGATATGAATTATTTCATATGATATATAACTCTGGAGTATGCACCTGACGAGATGCAGCGATATATGCCAGGCCATAAATCGTGCAACATATTGTTTGTGGCTTCTGTGTTTAAATTTACAAATGGAATACTTTGTTTTGAAGGTATTAATTAGTTTAATTTTATAGCTATCATGTGATTAATAGTGAGAGCAATACAGATTCTGCTTGATGAGTCTTAAGAGGGGGGAACAAAATCAAGCCTAGGGCCTTGACTGAAAACACATCTCATATTGCGTGATTTAGCCTGTCAAGGCTCTTCTTCACAATATGATTAGGAATAACTAAATCACAAAGATAATCAAAGTTCAGGAATGTTTAATCTTGCCAACACAGAGGATCAGATATTAGCAAGAAGTTCTTTAGGGATGCATTGGTTGTTACATGACTACAGTTTTACTTTACACATTTGATCGCTTAAAAAGATAGCGAGCAGTTAACGAGTATTATGTTTATGTTTAATAAATAACTTATCCATTCTAACAACTTATTACTACTATATCGCACTATTGTGCTGACCCACTGATGTCCTAAGGCATTTTTGAATTGTTGTTTCCCCAATGAGTCATGCATAAAATAAACGCAGAAACATTGTGATGACACAATGACCTGAATTATTCAGGTTCAGTATAGGTAGCACAAAAGAAACAGAAATGTGTAACCATCCAATGTTATGTCAATTATTCTTTACTATAGAATGGGGTTTCTTTTTTGCATCTTGCTTGCTTGCTTGTGTTCATTGGCTTGAGCTCCAACGCGAAGTCCTGTATGTCGGATGAAGGCATCCTGTTGTCCAACATCAGTGTGATGTCATACAGGACCTGAGATTTGCGTGAGTATCCATTGTCCCATGTCTGGCTCATTGGTGAGCAGACTGGTGGTTCCTCGCCATACAGGCAGACAATCTCCGACTTTGGAGGAAACGGCGATCCTACTGACTTTAGCCAGAACCCCGAAGGGACCTGTTGCCCAGAATGCTAGACGAGGACGCGTCAATAGGTCTTGGCCAGTATATAATCCGGCCCTGGTGCCTTGGAAACACCTCTGCGTCCCCTTGTTGCATCTAATTTATCGTTACATATTTTTTTTCAGCACGTAGGTACACTAAATAATTATGACAACATTTAAACACCAATAGGTAAGTGCAATTCCAGCTTCATGTATGACATAAGTTGAACAGACAATAAATTAATACAAACATGAATTTTATCGCTTATAGTTTACTTCATGTGAACCGTGGGGCACAGTGGCTAGCATGTTTGTCTACCAGCCCTAGTAGTCATGGGTTTTAGATTCAACCATGACAGCCATTTAACATTTATCTGGGCTAGCAGTTTCAAACCCCCAAAAATTTGGGACCAGGAATGTTTGGGAAGTAAAGGTGGCTGACATGATATTCATGTTATCTTGCATGGAAGCCAGTTGGTGTATACAATATGGTGTCAGTACCAAAATGCCCAGTGTTGCATTTTAGTACTTTTTCGCGCAAATTTAGTGTTTTTAAGTCAGTTAGTGCGAAATTTTCCTTTTTTGGCGGCCGGCGTAAATTTAGTGCTTCACAAATTTTTTGGTGCTTTTTTGGGGTGGGTAAAAATTACTTTAAAATTCATTTTGGGAAAACTAAAAAGCCGAATTTGAACTGAAGCGAGGAGTAAACAGTTTTAGTACGTTACCGCACAATATTCAACTAATTTAACTCCCATGTCTGGCTTGAGCATAGCCTACGATGGGTAGCGTTGTAATGTTCTGTTGTGATAATTTGGTGTGTCCAGTGTGTGCCGCATGGTTACACTCCCGCTTCACATGCATGATCCGGGGCTTGTTTCCGGATCCGGTCAGGGATATGCACTACTGACGAGCTCAAACGAGAGCGAAACTCAAGTATAGTGCTTCCATATTGACGTGGATAGGCCTTAGGTTCATACCAGAATACGATCAGCGTTGCCAGTAGTGGGTTGTGCTCAATATTTAATTTAACTCCCTTTAATAGCAGACTACAAGTTTCCCGATGAGAAAGAAATTCATGGAAGGTGCATCCAGTTTTTACTAGAGCTATTGACACAGCTGCATTTTAAATACACCCGATAACATTTGAGTTTTACAGTCCATGTCATGTCTTAGTGGAAGTGGATGTCTACAGCCCAATGAAGCCCTGTATATTTGGGTCTTGCTAAATGTTTGTAGAAGATGCAGCTACTCTCACCCGCATCGATTTCCAGTGGAGAAAACTTCATCATATGCAGGGACCCCAGACCTCTGACAAATTGGACTGTGGCAGAAATAGCCTCAACAGGGATGCCACCGGTGAAAATCCCTTTTCCCAAATCTTACAGATTTAGCTTTAACTCTGCTCATTTTAACCTCATTCTAATGCGGACATGGGGCGTATTTTCAGTCAGATGGGAGTTATAAAATCAAAATTGCGGAATAGACTTAGCATAAAGAGTTTGACAGCTGTTTTGACTATTAGATATGGAATGAAAGATATGGCAAATGCTGTCATGATTATAAACTACCTAAGGATTATTCTGCGAAAAATTGGATCACAGGAGGCATATACATGTTTCTTTCAATCATCCTCCTCATCCTTCATCATCGCAGGAGCAAACACAACAGGCAATAGCTACAGAAACTGAAGAGGAGTTGTTTTGACTGAGATTGGCAGATCTGGAATAAACTTCATTTCTAATATTCAGTGATAATAATAAATTATAATGTGCTACTTTATAACATTTTGAATGAATACCGCACCAGGGCTTGTTTTAGTGATTTCCCCAAAAAATAGTATTGCAATTTGGTGCTTTTTGGCTCGAAAGTAGTTCTGATTGGGATTTGGCGGATCTGGAATAAACTTCATTGTAATATGAAGTGATAATAATAAATTATACTGTGCTACCTTGTTACTTTGTAATAAAAACAGTTGGTGCTTTTTTTTTGGTGCTTCCTAAAAAATGTTGGTGCTTTTTAGTGCTTTTTTTCTGTCGATTTTGGTTTTTTTATCAAAGGGAGATGGCAACACTGCATATGCCCACAGCACAAGGCCTGTATTAAGGTCCTTCATTCTGTTTTGGTAACGTTGACGCATGATTCTACCTACAAATCACCAGCATCATGTGCCATCATCAGACTGAAGCCTGGCTATAAGGGGTCTCCAAACACTCTCTCCCTGTGTTACATTATGCATTCATATAAGCTCCTTCCAGATCATCTCTGGATGATGTCCACCTATTTGTAACATTGTCTTCCTCTTGCATACTTCTCCGCCCCATTCCCTCTAGCACAGTGTGTTCTCAACCGTGGGGAATCCCCCCCCCCAAGAAATCTGAGGGTTTCCAGGAAGGGGGGGGGGGGGGGGGGGGGGGAAAGAATTAAGATTATTCAAGATAGCATCAATACAAGAAACCGATTACTTGATATTGTTTTCCCTTCATACTTTTCTGTTCGGTGTACTTCTCACCCTTCTAAAAATTCTCTTTATAAAGTAAGTAGACCCACAAATCACGTTTTATGTGGACGTTTAGACTGGTTTTAGTATGTTGCTATTAAATTTAGCTTCCAGATTACGTTTACTGGGTAAAGGCGGGGGGGGGGGGGGGGGGGGGGGGGTGGAGGGATTTTTAGGTAGGAAATATGAAAAAGGGGGGGGGGGGGGGGAATGACGTTCTGAAAATATGGTGAAGGGGGTCACGGACCAAATTTTTAGGTAGGAAATATGAAAAGGGGGGGGGGGGGGGGGGGGGGGGGGGGGGGGAAAATGACATATGAAAATATGTGAGGGGGGGCATGGGTTCAAAAAAGGTTGAGAAACCACTGCTCTAGCCACATCCTTAACCCTTTTAGGACGGCCGGGCCGAAATCCCGGCCTTGCGGTCGCCATATTGCTCTATTCAAACAGACGACGGGGCCGATCATCGGCCCTGTTTGTAAGAACTGCTTTGATTGGTTCGCTTTTAATAGTACAGGCCAATCAAATGCTGCCCTGTAACCGTCAGCCATTTTGCTTTTGAAAATGGCAGGTTACAGCACGCGTTTCTAACAGAGGGATTAAATTTGTGAGTTTTAATGCAGATACCCGGTTTTTCGTGGATTTGTGAATTCTAAAATGGCCAGCTTTGAACCCGAAGACCGTACTAGCATTGACTAGCTCTGATAGTAGCGATTTTGTCAGTTCAAGACTGTCAGATAATGACTTTAGTGATACAGAAAGTGCCCATGAGGATTTCAACCTCGTGTCCGCGTAGTTTTGTGTGTTGGGAATAAGAAGATCGTTTTATCTATACCCATTCATGGCAATGGCCGGACCAAAAAACATGTCACCAGTTGATAGCCCACCTATTACAAATGTCAATAGGGACTTCATAGTTGTTGTTTATTTAACCATAAGTGTTTAAAATTATTCTAAAGTGGTGTAGGTATTCAATGAGGAAATTTTAGGTGAGTACCATTTTTTTAAATATTTAGTACCAATTCATACATAGTGGTATGAAATATTTTATTTTTCACAAAATACAAATGAGGTCATCAAATTTGCATAAACATGAACAAAACAACTTCAATCATACACAGAAATAAACTTTACTATATCCTCTTTAAGAATATATATACTTGTATATACATGTATAGGGTTCCTAATATTTTTTTTTTGGGAATTTATAAAATTGTCACTTCAGTCATTTCCGTACTCCAAAAAATCGCTACGTCTTTCTTCAGAGGGAAACCTAAATTTGGCCCAATTGTTGTTCCGTCCTAAAAGGGTTAACAATGAGTTGTGTCTTTATATGCGTTGAAGTACCTTAATTGTCTGAACATGATCCATTCAATGTTTTCTTCAATTCCAGTCTTCAAAACACTCCATGTTTATTTTCTCCTCCTGCCATGCTATTCTCATATTTGTCTGTAGCTACATCTTTTTTTTTTTTTTTTTGCATATCCTTATAGGACATCGCTGTCAACACCAGCATCTTTCAGATGATGTTGATTTCTTGGCAAGATTACTCTCAGTAGTTTACCATTGCTTCTGAGCGGCCGGACTCACATACCCGTAAGTTACGATGTGATTCAAACCAATGTGATTCTCACAGTCATCACAGTACCTACATAAAGTATACGAGATTACGGAGAAAAGTCATAACCTATAAGTCACAAAGCCGGCTATCTTCCATCTGATATTACAAATTTCCCTAGGTATTTCTTCTTCTTCGTTCATCCAGAGTTTTTTTTTCGGATGTGATTGCGTTGTGCATGTTTACAGCAGAGCTGCGTTCTTGCGCCGTTAGGCCGACACATCCGACTTCTGCGGGCATTTGTTGACCGGGTTAACCTTTCCGGGGGTTTCTTAGGACGTTAGACTCACTGTTGTGGCGTTATCTCCCATCCCATCTTGGCCCATATAGAACAGCCAAAGGCATCCTGGTCAGCCCTCAGGGGAAGGCAGGGGCAGACCATGGGCATTCCCCGCCATCCAAGGAGGCTTTCATAGGACACTTTTTCCACCTTTTATGAAGCCCCCACAGTGAGCTTTCGATTCGGACTTTCCACGTAATGGATTTGCTATCGGAGCAATATTCAATTTTGTGTCACAGGGACACTTTTTCCACCTTTTATGAAGCCCACACAGTGAGCTTTCGATTCAGACTTTCCACGTAATGGATTTGCTATCCAAGCAATATTCCATTTCATGCCTCTGGGAGGCTTGTGTAACCGACATGCCTGTGGTATGAAGTGTGGCAGTCTAAATACTTCTTCATGTACATTTAAATGTCAACCTGAATACAGTTAAAGTAAGCTGCAGTCGACTTGAGCTTGTTGATATCTCCATTGAGCTTGTCCTCGAATGAAGCAGGTGTGGGCCAAAATATCTTTCTCTGTTCTGCATATATTGGGCACTCTTGCAGCAAATGTTTAGCTGTCATTTTACCAGTTCCACAATTACATTCATCTGTATCTCATATCTTTAGTTTGTTGAACAAGTGGTATTTCAGCCTGTTATGTCCTGTGCGGAGTCTGAATATTGTTACTTGTTCTCTTCGGTTGAGTTTGTAATATGCATCATCCTTCTGGTGGCCAGGATGCTCTGATTCCCATTTGGTTCTATAAGTGCTTTTTATCAACCTCTTTGCCTCATTATAGGTTATGTCTATGTCAGGCTGTGGTAGTCGTCCGCCCTCTTTTGCCAGTCTGTCAGCCTCTTCATTTCCAGGTATACTGCAATGTGATGGATCCACTGTATTACAATTTTGGATTTCTGGCATAGCCCATGGAGTGCTGCTCTTAGGTCAGCTATTTCTGTGCTGTTATTGCTCGTCAGTATTGAGACAGCTGACTTTGCATCTGTGAAGATAGCTATTTGCTTCTCTTTATTTTTCCTCCATCAAGAGCATTTCTGCTGCAGTTTTCAGAGCCTCTACCTCCGCTTTGAAGTTACTTGAAAACTTTCCAGTTGCCACTGAATTGTTTTTTTTCACTCCATTTTTAAATTTAGGAGAATTCCTCCTCCTCCATTCTCTACTTAATGTTTGGCTGATCCATCTGTATATGCATGGGTCCAATTGCTGCCTGGGTAATGTTCTTTTATGTAGTTTAGGGTTATTTCTCTTCTTTCGGTTTCATGCTGAGTGTTCTTTTTCTCAATACCAGGAATGTTTTCTATCATCTCAGGCAGTTGCTGCTGTCTCCAAGCTGGGAACTTGTCTGCATTGTAAATGGGTTTGACTGTTGACATGTTAAGTATGGGATCTGCCCTAATCTTTCGTTTTGCAGTTTCTACAAAGTTGCTATGCTTCAGTCTTCCCTTTCCAAAACCACTAAACCTTTTATACATAGGGTGGTCTGTCAATATTCTAAATTTTTCAGCTTGTTGCTGGGCTCTGCTATCTCTTCTATCCTTCATTGGTTGTAAACAAGTTATCTGTTCTAATTCATTAATAGGCGTTGTCATTAATAGGCATTCCTTGATTTTGGACTCTACTTATTTTGTTAAAGTTTGACTTAGCTGCTGTTGCCCAAGCTGCAATGCCATATTCCAGTACTGGCCTCACCCGTCCAGTATATAACTTCTTGAGAACTTTCTCATCTGCTCCCCACGTTGTACCAGCAAGCTTTTTCATGATTGCCATTCTTTGCCTTGCTCTTGTTCGATTTTTCTCAACCTGTGTCTTCCATGTCAGGCGACGATCAAAGGTGACTCCTAGATAGTTTGGATTTTCTTCATGGCGCAATATTTTTCCATTCAATACCAGCTTAGGTTGCTGAGTTTTAGTTGAGAGGGAGAACACTGTGCATGTTGTTTTCTCCTCACTTATCTTCACTAGCCATGATTTTGACCAGTCCTCTAGCGCTAATAGGGCTTGCTGTATTCTGCTGTTAGCTGTACTAATATATCTTCAGATGTCCATATGGCTAGGTCATCTGCAAAGGATGATGTGTGTACTCTGGCTGGAAAATTGTCTGTGATGTCGTTTATATATGCTAGGAATAATGTTGGTTGAAAGAACTCCTCCTTGGGGACACCTTGCTCCAACAGCATCATTTGCTGGTTTGTCCTTGTACTTTTGTCCTGGCAGTTATGTTCTCAAGGTAGTGGTTGATCCAATTGTACATTTTCCCACAAACATGCATTTTTTTGCAGTTTTACTTTTAGTCCTTCCTTCCATACTTTATCAAATGCTTTTTCTAAATCTACCCAGACCGCTAGTGTGTGCTTTTTCTCTTGGAAGGCATCCTCTATTTCCTGAGCTATATAGGTTATTGATCTTCCGTGGATCTGTACTTTCGAATCCTGCTTGGTGTGGTGTTAAGAGTTGGTTTTCTTCCAGATGCCCATGTTAGCCTGCCATTGATAATGCGTTCCATTAATTTTCCTTACACAGCTAAGTAGACTGATAGGTCGATAGCCATTTGGTTCTTCCAGGTCTTTTCCTTTCTTTGGGACTGGTATTAGTATAGCTTCCTTCCATGCCTGTGGGACTATTCCCCTCTTCCAGCTGTAATTTAGGACTGCTAGTAGTTTCTTTTTTGCCTTAGTGCCTAGTCCTATTAGCATTTTCATTTGTAATTCCATCCCTTTCCTGGTGATTTCTTCTTTTTTAGGGTATTCATTGCCTGTTCCATTTCTTCCATTGTTAGATTTGCCATCATATATTCTGCTGCTGTCTCTGTATTTCTATGATGTATCTGTTTATCCTTTGATTGCTTTCTTCTGTTCGGTTGTAATATCAATGTGGTTTGCACTGGCATAATGTTCCATTAGTGCATTTGCAGCCTTTTTTCCTGTAAGCAAGGCATTTCCTTGTTTAATTGTTATTTGTTTGTTTCTAGGTCCTTCATTGTTCATGGCTTTCACTAGTTTCCATAGTTTGTTTCCATCCCTGTCAAAATTCAGGTTTTCTGTTTTTTTTCCTCCAACAATCTCTTGTTGTTTGATTTACTGTTCTTTTATATTTTTCTGAGATGGCTTTGAGAGAGATGTTCGCTTCAGTTGTTTGTTCTCTCTCTGCAGTCTTCCTAGCATCTTCAACTTTGTCCTCCAAAATTTGTAGTTCTTCAGTCCAGTATGGTTTGTAATTTTTCCTCGCTCCTCTTGGAATAGACTCAGTGGCCGCCTGTATTATTGCTCTGTTTAGACTTTCCACCATTTGCTTCATGTTGCCATATCGTGTATTTATGTTTTCACAATATTTGTCTGTTAGTATGGCAAATCTGTCCCAATCTGCTCGTTTGTAATTCCAGCGGGGCAAAGGCTTTTGCTCCTGTGGAACATAGTCCATATTCATTACAAGCTTGATTGGTCTGTGGTCACTACCTGCTAATTGGTCAAGCACATGGCGATCGATTTTGTGGAGGATGTCTCCTGTGCAGAAAGCTAAGTCTGGAGTAGAAGTGGTAATCCATCTTCTGGAGTAGAAGCTCGGTGTGTCATCCACTTTGTGAGTAGATGGAGATTTGAGTCTATTTCCCAGTCCTCCACTTCATCTCCTCTTTTGTCAGTATCTGGGTATCCCCATCTTTCTGAACGGCTATTAAAGTCTCCGACAACAATGCAATTTGTGTCAGTTATTTTCATGTTTGAGAGTGTAAGATCCTTATCTGCCGGGCTATACAGATTGTAAATTCTTATTTTCATGTCCTTTATCATTATATCAACACCTATAATTTCCGTTTGGTTGTCAGAGATCACAGATACTTCGCTCCCGGGAAGGTTAACCCGGTCAACAAATGCCCGCAGAAGTCGGATGTGTCGGCCTAACGGCGCAAGAACGCAGCTCTGCTGTAAACAGGCACAACGCAATCACGTCCGGAAAAAAACTCCGGATGAACGAAGAAGAAGAAGATACTTCGCTGCAAGGTATTGTATTTCGTGTAAGTATTACAACTCCTCCTTTGTGTCCTTCGCGGTCGAAACGTGTGGCCTGATATCCCTCGACTGAAAATGTGCGATTGGCGTTGAGGTGTGTCTCTTGAATGCATGCCACATCTATTCTATCTTTATGAAGACGCTGTGTTAGGGAGGCTTTCTTGTTATAAACTCCTTCGGCATTCCACTGTAGTATGGTGAGTGTCCGGGGTGTTTGGTCAATAGCTCTTAACCTACTCTTCTGTGCCTTGACTCCACAGCACAGGGGAAGGTGACCACCAGTAGTCATGGGTGGACCCCCTCGAGGCAGGAGGCCCAGCACTATCACCGCCTGATGGGACTTCACGGGATTAGCACCATAACGATTAATTTTAATTTGTGACATCATGAATTAAGTTACGTTGCACTGCTTTGTCAAGCCTGTGGCTCAGTACATCCGATTTCGACAAGCATTTGTTCGGGGTGCTTTCCCTAGCCTTTGACTGTCCCCAGTCTACCTACAAGGCAGCAGGTTTGTGTGTCACTTGGTCTGGTCCCTCTCCCTTGACCTGTCCGACATGGGTGACCCTACCAGTAGCTGTGCTACCGTCGGCATAGCTCTTGGGGTCATTGGAACACACAAGCCCCTCTACCTCGACAAGGTGGACACACGGTAGAGAGGTCCCTAGGTATTTAAAATTATCCACTTGGTTAAGAACTTTCCCTTCTATTTCTATTTAACATTTGGTGTCACATTTTTATTTGATATCACCATTGTTATTTTCTTGATATTGAAGGAGAGTCCTTTCTTTGCACTCTCTGCTACTACAATACACTGATACATTCCTGAAAGAAAACAAATATAAAATGCAACCCCAATGTCTTAAAAATCCACAATTGCTTCTGTGTCTCACCCATTCTTGTGAAGATATGTTGAATTTTGTTGGCAGACATGTCCAGGCTGCTGAGGTTAAAACTGAGATCCCAGGCCTCCAGATACATCTGGTCTCCATCATTTGTGACTAGCGGGATCTCCACACATATACTCTGATCCTTCACTGGGAAGGACCTCACACCGTCCAAAGCTTTCCTAATCTGTTCGTCTATATTCGGGTTGTCAGGAATTGTTATACAGAACTGTCAACAGAGAAGGTACAATCATGTGTTGACACCTACTGTAAGAGGCCACAGTGAACATATGAACTGAGTTGTCATTTAGCAGAATGTTTGTTCGGTGGACATTTCATGTCTTTTAGTAGGCAAACATCAGAACCATTTAATGTCAAACTAGTACAGCAATAGTACATTCAATGGACAATATTCACCCTTGACCCCACAGTGAGTGCAGCCATATCCTAAAGGATAGACCAGGATCCTGTTTGGTTCCCATAACTTTATCTAGCTTATGTATGGCTCCATGAATGCCACTTGTGTATGGCGGTGGCCACACCACAGGCAACAGTCTTGGCTGACTGGCTAAACTACATGAGTGAAGTAGGGGTAATATCCTACTAAACAGAGAAAGTCCATCCCTAGTACACAAAAGACTGGGATGGTGAACAAGGCGGATGAACCTACATAGATCAATAGGCTCAAAAGCGAAACAGAAGAGTGTGTGGCACATATGAGGCATGTTCAGGACACAATAGTGAACATGGCTGGCCATTGTGGAAGAGATTGGAACCTCACCACATAATATCCCAAAGGCAGCAATGGAAATAGATCGCTGAAATAGAATCAGCTGAATGTGAATGAAAACTTGGAAAAGCTTGATGGCAGAGGACACATGGTTTCTGATACATACCCTTGCCTGCCAGAGTAACTAATAATGATTGTCTGAAAATAGTTAATACAAGTAGAACATTATATACAGCTATATGTAAGAGACAAACAATATTCTTTGATCATGTAATGAGAAGAGAAGCATTGACAAGTATTGTGATGACTGGAGAGAACAGCCGTGGCAGAGGTAAATCAAGGGAAAGGATGCTGGATGATTGATGATGGTAGTGTGAAGGAATAACAACAATTAATCCTTTACAGGGTGGAACGTCCATTTCCGTCCAATGCCTTTAACGAGCAAATCGGCCGATTATGTCCGATACTATTATGCACTGTAAAAACGCGATTTCTCGGCCTTACGATACTTCCAGCGGCTACTTTCACTTTCGCCGATAGCTTGACAACGTGGCCGCCATTTGTAAGCGCCTACTGTGAATTTGAACGGACTTTTACAGACTTTTTAAAAATAGTTTTCGGGGGTTTTACACTTAGTTTTTCAAAACGGATTTCAGCGATTCTTCAAGTGATAGCCGAGATTTCGCTAGGTTCAATTTAAGTGACATTAAAGGGCATGAAGTTGACTATTAATCGGAGCTAGATATCAGTGAAAAGCATTACTTTGCATTAGCAGTCTGATCGGACTTTAAAGAAAGTGATTATGATTCTGAAAATGTGTTTGTAAATTGCCGTATAGATGACGGAAAATCACAAACAACATTTCGTAAATATTTGTGTTCATATATGGATTACCAACAACAATCACGTGAGTAACATATTCTGCATGCTTTTCACTTCATTGTGTTGTTTATTTAACTAAAATCGGTTGACTAACACCTTATTTGTGATGTTTTTATTAATGCAACCCGAAATTTTGCCGAACCTGAAAAAATCTTGCCCGTTCAGGTCTAACAACATGGACAAGCGTCCTGCCCTGTAACGGGTTAAATTGATATGAACACCAAGGACCGAGATTCGTGAAATATCCATGAACAACCCATTGCCATCAGCAGGATATATCATGACGATCCAAGTCCTCTAGTTCTCAGAACCACTACTCCAGATTCAAGGGGGGGAGACTCTTTCTTTTGTTAAGGTCCCTTGTGATTTGTACCAGTTTTTATGTAGCCGGCTCTGTGGCGAAGGGGTTGATACTGCAATTCATAATCCCACATATCACGTTCGAAACATAGTCATGGGCCATTTGGAAGCAGACTGCCTTGCATTGGGTTTCATACAATTTTATGAGTGCCGGTCATTTAGAAAAAATGGCAAACTACTGAACGTAAAATTGCCAAGAAATCATAAACAGCCAAAAAATGCTGGGGTTGGCTGCTATGTCCTGTAAAGGATATGTATGTAACTAGCTAACTAACTGATTTGTACCCATGTTCTTAGTTTAGAGGTCAGCACCACACTCCTAGGTCACTCATTCATCATACATGTGTACATATAAGTTACTCTTGAAGTCTGATGTACTGAGGCTGTCTTTGAGTCCTGGTAAGGGCTGGCATCTATTGGAGTGAGGATGGCTAAGAGACTTTTCTTCTGACCCGGTGCTGAAGTGCCATCTCCACAGAGATTATGTTGCACAGTTCTTATTCCCCTCTCCAAGCTAAACAACTAGAGGGGTGTACAAGACAGTGATGCCACTTCCTCTCTCCAAGCTAAACAATGAGCGGGGTGTACAAGACAGTGCTGTCACTTCCACTCTCCAAGCTAAACAACTAGGGGGTGTACAAGACAGTGCTGCCACTTCCCCTCTCCAAGCTAAACAACTAGCGGGGTGTACAAGACAGTGCTGCCACTTCCCATCTATGGAGAGGGATATTAGGATGTGACCAGGCCATGAACCAACACATCACACTGACTGGCTGGGATGAGGTTTAGATTGATCATATTTCCTCCACCAGGTTTTAGGTCAAACTCAGTGATCAGCGAGATATGAATTATTTCATATGATATATAACTCCAGTGTGCACCTGACGAGATGAAGCGATATATGCCAGGCAATAAATCGTGCAACATATTGTTTGTGGCTTCTGTGTTTAAATTTACAAATGGAATACTTTGTTTTGAAGGTATTAATTAGAATTTTATAGCTATCATGTGATTAATAGTGAGAGCAATAAAGATTCTGCTTGATGAGTCTTAAGTGGGGGGAAAAAAATAAAGCCTAGGGCCTTGACTGAAAACACATCTCATATTGCGTGATTTAGCCTGTCAAGGCTCTTCTTCACAATATGATTAGGAATAACTAAATCACAAAGATAATCAAAGTTCAGGAATGTTTAATCTTGCCAACACAGAGGATCAGATATTTGCAAGAAGTTCTTTAGGGATGCATTGGTTGTTACATGACTACAGTTTTATTTTACACATTTGATCGCTTAAAAAGATGGCGAGCAGTTAACGAGTATTATGTTTATGTTTAATAACTTATCCATTCTAACAGCTTATGAGTACAATATCGCACTATTGTTCTGACCTGCTGATGTCCTAAGGCATTTTTGAATTGTCTCCCCAATGAGTCATGCATAAAATAAAAGCAGAAACATTATGATGACATAATGACCTGAATTATTCAGGTTCAGTATATGTAGCACAAAAGAAACAGAAATGTGTAACGATCCAATGTTATGTCAGTTATTCTTTACTATAGAATGGGGTTTCTTTTTGCATCTTCTTCTTCTTCTTCTTCGTTCATCCAGTTTTTTGTGTGGACGTGATTGCGTTGTGCCTGTTTACAGCAGAGCTGCGTTCTTGCGCCGTTAGGCCGACACATCCGACTTCTGCGGGCATTTGTTGACCGGGTTAACCTTCCCGGGGGGTTTCTTAGGACGTTAGACTCTCACTGTTGTGGTGTTATCTCCCATCCCAGCTGGCCCATATAGAACAGCCAAAGGCATCCTGGTCGGCCCTCAAGGGAAGGCAGGGGCAGACCATGGGCATTCCCCGCCATCCAAGGAGGCTTCCATAATTGCAGAGCCATCACACAGCGCTCTGGTACTGGGCTCACCCAAGGAATCGTCACGTCCTGCACATGGCTGCTTAGCCTTCACTTCCGTATATTGGGCCTTCCGTTCACCATAGGCTGTTCTTCCAGAAGCCAGAAGAATGCAGTTTGCAGATGACATCCACACAGTGAGCTTTCGATTCGGACTTTCCACGTAATGGATTTGCTATCCAAGCAATATTCCATTTTGTGCCACTAGGACGCTTTTTCCACCTTTTATGAAGCCCACACAGTGAGCTTTCGATTCGGACTTTCCACGTAATGGATTTGCTATCCAAGCAATATTCCATTTCATGCCTCTGGGAGGCTTGTGTAACCGACATGCCTGTGGTATGAAGTGTGGCAGTCTAAAAACTTCTTCATGTACATTTAAATGTCAACCTGAATACAGTTAAAGTAAGCTGCAGTCGACTTGAGCTTGTTGATATCTCCATAAAGCTTGTCCTCGAATGAAGCAGGTGTGGGCCAAAATATGTTTCTCTGTTCTGCATATATTAGGCACTCTTGCAGCAAATGTTTAGCTGTCATTTTACCAGTTCCACAATTACATTCATCTGTATCTCCTATCTTTAGTTTGTTGAACAAGTGGTATTTCAGCCTGTTATGTCCTGTGCGGAGTCTGAAGATTGCTACTTGTTCTCTTCGGTCGAGTTTGTAATATGCATCATCCTTCTGGTGGCCTGGATGCTCTGATTCCCATTTGGTTCTATAAGTGCTTTTTATCAACCTCTTTGCCTCATTATAGGTTATGTCTATGTCAGGCTGTGGTAGTCGTCCGCCCTCTTTTGCCAGTCTGTCAGCCTCTTCATTTCCAGGTATACTGCAATGTGATGGGATCCACTGTATTACAACTTTTTTGGATTTTTGGCATAGACCATGGAGTGCTGCTCTTAGGTCAGCTATTCCTGTGCTGTTTTTGCTCTTCAGTATTGAGACAGCTGACTTTGCATCTGTAAAGATAGCTATTTGCGTGTCTTTATTTTCCTCCATCAAAAGCATTTCTGCTGCAGTTTTCAGAGCCTCTACCTCCGCTTTGAAGTTACTTGAAAACTTTCCAGTTGCCACTGAATGTGTTTTTTTCACTCCATTTTTTAAATTTAGGAGAATTCCTCCTCCTCCATTCTCTACTGAATTTTTGGCTGATCCATCTGTATATGCATGGATCCAATTGCTGCTTGGGTAATGTTCTTTTATGTAGTTTAGGGTTATTTCTCTTCTTTCGGTTTCATGCTGAGTGTTATTTTTCTCAATACCAGGAATGTTTTCTATCATCTCAGGCAGTTGCTGCTGTCTCCAAGCTGGGAACTTGTCTGCATTGTAAATGGGTTTGACTGTTGATATGTTAAGTATGGGATCTGCCCTAATCTTTCGTTTTGCAGTTTCTACAAAGTTGCTACGCTTCAGTCTTCCCTTTCCAAAACCACTAAACCTTTTATACATAGGGTGGTCTGTCAATCTTCTAAATTTTTCAGCTTGTTGCTGGGCTCTGCTATCTCTTCTATCCTGCATTGGTTGTAAACAAGTTATCTTTTCTAATTCATTAATAGGCGTTGTCTTCAGGCTTCCAGTTATGATTCGCATTCCTTGGTTTTGGACTCTACTTATTTTGTTAAAGTTTGACTTAGCTGCTGTTGCCCAAGCTGCAATGCCATATTCCAGTAGCTGGCCTCACCCGTCCAGTATATAACTTCTTGAGAACTTTCTCATCTGCTCCCCACGTTGTACCAGCAAGCTTTTTCATGATTGCCATTCTTTGCCTTGCTCTTGTTCGATTTTTCTCAACCTGTGTCTTCCATGTCAGGCGACGATCAAAGGTGACTCCTAGATAGTTTGGATTTTCTTCATGGCGCAATATTTTTCCATTCAATACCAGCTTAGGTTGCTGAGTTTTAGTTGAGAGGGAGAACACTGTGCATGTTGTTTTCTCCTCACTTATCTTCACTAGCCATGATTTTGACCAGTCCTCTAGCGCTAATAGGGCTTGCTGTATTCTGCTGTTAGCTGTACTAATATATTCTTCAGATGTCCATATGGCTAGGTCATCTGCAAAGGATGATGTGTGTACTCTGGCTGGAAAATTTTCCGTGATGTCGTTTATATATGCTAGGAATAATGTTGGTGAAAGAACTCCTCCTTGGGGGACACCTTGCTCCAATAGCATCATTTTGCTGGTTTGTCCTTGTACTTTTGTCCTGGCAGTTATGTTCTCAAGGTAGTGGTTGATCCAATTGTACATTTTCCCACAAACATGCATTTTTTGCAGTTTTACTTTTAGTCCTTCCTTCCATACTTTATCAAATGCTTTTTCTAAATCTACCCAGACCGCTAGTGTGTGCTTTTTCTCTTGGAAGGCATCCTCTATTTCCTGAGCTATATAGGTTATTTGATCTTCAGTGGATCTGTACTTTCTGAATCCTGCTTGGTGTGGTGTTAAGAGTTGGTTTTCTTCCAGATGCCATGTTAGCCTGCCATTGATAATGCGTTCCATTAATTTTCCTACACAGCTAAGAAGACTGATAGGTCGATAGCCATTTGGTTCTTCCAGGTCTTTTCCTTTCTTTGGGACTGGTATTAGTATAGCTTCCTTCCATGCCTGAGGGACTATTCCCCTCTTCCAGCTGTAATTTAGGACTGCTAGTAGTTTCTTTTTTGCCTTAGTGCCTAGTCCTATTAGCATTTCATTTGTGATTCCATCCTTTCCTGGTGATGTCTTCTTTTTTAGGGTATTCATTGCCTGTTCCATTTCTTCCATTGTTAGATTTGCCATCATATATTCTGCTGCTGTCTCTGTATATCTATGATGTATCTGTTTATCTTTGATTGCATTTCTTCTGTTCGGCTGTAATATCAATGTGGTTTGCACTGGCATAGTGTTCCATTAGTGCATTTGCAGCCTTTTTTCCTGTAAGCAAGGCATTTCCTTGTTTAATTGTTATTTGTTTGTTTCTAGGTCCTTCATTGTTCATGGCTTTCACTAGTTTCCATAGTTTGTTTCCATCCCTGTCAAAATTCAGGTTTTCTGTTTTTTTCCTCCAACAATCTCTTAGTTGTTTGATTTACTGTTCTTTTATATTTTGCTGAGATGGCTTTGAGAGAGATGTTCGCTTCAGTTGTTTGTTCTCTCTCTGCGGTCTTCCTAGCATCTTCAACTTTGTCCTCCAAAATTTGTAGTTCTTCAGTCCAGTATGGTTTGTAATTTTTCCTCGCTCCTCTTGGAATAGACTCAGTGGCCGCCTGTATTATTGCTCTGTTTAGACTTTCCACCATTTGCTTCATGTTGCCATATCGTGTATTTATGTTTTCACAATATGTGTCTGTTAGTATGGCAAATCTGTCCCAATCTGCTCGTTTGTAATTCCAACGGGGCAAAGGCTTTTGCTCCTGTGGAACATACTCCATATTTATTACAAGCTTGATTGGTCTGTGGTCACTACCTGCTAATTGGTCAAGCACATGGCGATCGATTTTGTGGAGGATGTCTCCTGTGCAGAAAGCTAAGTCTGGAGTAGAAGTGGTAATCCATCTTCTGGAGTAAAAGCTCGGTGTGTCATCCGCTTTGTTGAGTAGATGGAGATTTGAGTCTATTTCCCAGTCCTCCACTTCATCTCCTCTTTTGTCAGTATCCGGGTATCCCATCTTTCTGAACGGCTATTAAAGTCTCCGACAACAATGCAATTTGTGTCAGTTATTTCCATGTTTGAGAGTGTAAGATCCTTATCTGCCGGGCCATACAGATTGTAAATTCTTATTTTCACATCCTTTATCATTATATCAACACCTATAATTTCCGTTTGGTTGTCAGAGATCACAGATACTTCGCTGCAAGGTATTGTATTTCGTGAAAGTATTAGAACTCCTCCTTTGTGTCCTTCGCGGTCGAAACGTGTGGCCTGATATCCCTTGACTGAAAATGTGCGATTGGCATTGAGGTGTGTCTCTTGAATGCATGCCACATCTATTCTATCTTTATGAAGACGCTGTGTTAGGGAGGCTTTCTTGTTATAAACTCCTTCTGCATTCCATTGTAGTATGTTGAGTGTCCGGGGTGTTATGGTCAATAACTCTTAACCTACTCCTCTGTGCCTTGACTCCACAGCACAGGGGAAGGTGACCACCAGTAGTCATGGGTGGACCCCCTCAAGGCAGGGGGCCCGGCACTATCACCGCCTGATGGGACTTCACGGGATTAGCACCATAACGATTATTTTCATCTGTGGCATCATGAAATGATAAAGTTACGTTGCACTTCTTTGTCAAGCCTGTGGCTCAGTACATCCGATTTCGACAAGCATTTGTTCGGGATGCTTTCCCTAGCCTTTGACTGTCCCCAGTCTACCTACAAGGCAGCAGGTTTGTGCGTCACTTCGTCTGGTCCCTCTCCCTTGACCTGTCCGACATGGGTGACCCTACCAGTAGCTGTGCTACCGTCGGCATAGCTCTTGGGGTCATTGGAATGCTCAAGCCCCTCTACCTCGTCAAGGTGGACGCACGGCAGAGGGGCTTTTTGCATCTTACTTGCTTGTGTTCATTGGCTTGAGCTCCAACGCAAAGTCCTGTATGTCAGATGAAGGCATCCTGTTGTCCAACATCAGTGTGATGTCATACAGGACCTGAGATTTGCGTGAGTTTCCGTTGTGAGCAGACTGGTGGTTCCTCGCTATACAGGCAGACACTCTCCGACTTTGGAGGAAACGGCGATCCTACTGACTTTAGCCAGAACCCCGAAGGGACCTGTTGCCCAGGATGCTAGACGAGGACGCGTCAATAGGTCTTGGCCAATATATAATCCGGCCCTGGTGCCTTGGAAACACCTCTGCGTCCCCTTGTTGCATCTAATTTATCGTTACATATTTTTTTTCAGCACGTACACTAAATAATTATGACAACATTTAAACACCAATAGGTAAGTGCAATTCCAGCTTCATGTATGACATAAGTTGAACAGACAATAAATTAATACAAACATGAATTTTATCGCTTATAGTTATACTTCATGTGAGCCGTGGTGGCACAGTGGCTAGCATGTTTGTCTACCAGCCTAGTAGTCATGAGTTCAGATTCACACCATGACAGCCATTTAACATTGATCTGGGCTAGCAGGTACACCCACAAAAATGGCACCAGGAAATGTTTGGGAAGTAAAGGTGGCTGACAAGATATTCATGGTATCTTGCATGGAATGCCAGTTGGTGTATACAAATATGGTGTCAGTACCATATGCCCAGTGTTGCCATTTTAGTACTTTTCGCGCTAAATTTAGTGCTTTTTCAAGTCAGTCAGTGCGAAAATTTTCCTTTTAGCGCGGCCGGGTAAATTTTGTGCTTCACAAAATTTTTCTGGTGCTTTTTTGGGGTGGGTAAAAATTACTTTAAAATTCATTTTGGGAACACTAAAAAGCCGAATTTGAACTGAAGCGAGGGAGTAAAACAGTCTTAGTACGTTACCGCGCAATATTCAACTAATTTAACTCCCATGTCTGGCTTGAGCATAGCCTACGATGGGTAGCGTTGTAATGTTCTGTTGTGATAATTTGGCGTGTCCAGTGTGTGCCGTGTGGTTACACACCCGCTTCACACGCATGATCCGGGGCTTGTTTCCGCATCCGATCAGGGATATGCACTACTGACGAGCTCAAACGAGAGCGAAACTCAAGTATAGTGCTTCCATATCGACGTGGATAGGCCTTAGGTTCATACCGAAATACGATCAACGTTGCCAGTAGTGGGTTGTGCTCAATATTTAATTTAACTCCCTTTAATAGCAGACTACAAGTTTCCCGATGAGAAAGAAATTCGTGGAAGGTGCATCCAGTTTTTACTAGAGCTATTGACACAGCTGCGTTTACGTACACCCGATAACGTTCGAGTGTTGCAGTCCATGTCATGTCTTAGTGGAAGTGGATGTCTACAGCCAATGAAGTCCTGTATATTGGATCTTGCTAAAATGTTTGTAGAAGATGCAGCTACTCTCACCCGCATCGATTTCCAGTGGAGAAAACTTCATCATATGCAGTGGACACAGACCTCTGACACAGTTGGACTGTGGTCAGAAATAGCCTCATACAGGGATGCCACCGGTGAAAATCCTTTCCAAGATCTTACAGATTTAGCTTTAACTCTGCTCATTTTACCTCATTCTAATGCGGACATGGAGCGTATTTTCAGTTAGATGGGAGTTATAAAATCAAAATTGCGGAATAGACTTAGCATAAAGAGTTTGACAGCTGTTTTGACTATTAGATATGGAATGAAAAGATATGGCAAATGCTGTCATGATTATAAACCACCTAAGGATATTCTGCGAAAAATTGGATCACAGGAGGCATATACATGTTTCTTTCAATCATCCTCCTTATCCTCATCATCGCAGGAGCAAACACAACAGGAAATAGCTACAGAAACTGAAGAGTAGTTGTTTGACTGAGATTTGGCAGATCTGGAATAAACTTCATTCTAATATTCAGTGATAATAATAAATTATAATGTGCTACTTTATAATATTTTGAATGAATACCGCCAGGGCTTGTTTTAGTGATTTCCCAACAAAATAGTATTGCAATTTGGTGCTTTTTTGGCTCGAAAGTAGTTCTGATTGGGATTTGGCGGATCTGGAATAAACTTCATTGTAATATGAAGTGATAATAATAAATTATACTGTGCTACCTTGTTACATTTGTAATAAAAACAGTTGGTGCTTTTTTTTGGTGCTTCCTAAAAAATGTTGGTGCTTTTTAGTGCTTTTTTGGGTCAATCTTGGTGCTTTTTCATCAAAGGGAGATGGCAACACTGCATATGCCCACAGCACAGAAGGCCTGTATTTAGGTCCTTCATTCTGTTTTGGTAACGTTTGACGCATGAGAAGTTCATGGGCCTTTACGGCTCAGGGTAGAGGGAGAATTGTGAAGGAAGATTCTAGTGCTTTTGCTTTTACCACAAGTAGCCTGACTATGGAAGTCATGGCAGTAAGTAAAGCAATTACATGTTTCAAAATACAGACCTTCATTCTGGCATGTTTCCTTAGTGACTAAATGAGTATGCTCAGGAAGATAGAGATGGGGTGGGTCCTTCTTCTTCTGCGTTCATCAGGAGTATTTTTTCAGACGTAATTGCGGTGTCTCATTATGCATCCTTGGGGCAAAACCCTTAGGCCAATACACCCGACTTTAGCGGGAGTTTTTTAAACCAGGTTAGCCGTCCTGGGGGACCCTCACTGTTTTGGTGCCGTTCACTTCCCAGCTGGTCAAGTTAGAACAGTCGAACACATCACGGTCAGCCCTCAAGGGAAGGCAGGGGCAGACCATGGGCATTACCTGCCATCCAAGGAGGCTTCCATAATTGCAGAGCTGGCACATAGCGCTCAGAGACTGAGCTCACATAAGGAATCACAATGTCCTGCTCTTGGCTGCTTTAATTCCTCACTTCCATGTATTGGGTATTTTGTTCGCCACTAGCCGCTCCCCACGCAAACCAGGAACGGTCAGTTTGCAGTCGACATCCACTCAGCAAGCTCTCACTTCAGACTTCCACGTAATGGATTCGCTAGCCAAGAGTTCCATTTTGTGTTAATGAGACAACATCCACTCGGCAAGCTTCCGCTTCGGACCTCCACGTAATGGATTCACAAGCCAAGAGTTCCATTTTGTGTTATTGAGACGACATCCACTCAGTAAGCTTTTTCTTCCGACTTCCACGTAATGGATTCACTAGCCAAGAGTTCCATTTTGTGTTATTGAGACGACATCCACTCAGTAAGCTTTTTCTTCCGACTTCTACGTAATGGATTCACTAGCCAAGTGTTCCATTTTGTGTCAATGAGACGCTTCTCCACCTTTGATTATGATTACTCAATGAGTTTTAAAAAAATAGAGATTTGCATTGCAGCTATTGCGTGCAATTGGGATGCTTTTTTCACCTTTAGTAATGCTCACATGGTAGGCTACTTGTGCTGCCGGCTCAGCACCTTACCTCCATGTAGCAGAGAGCAGTAACGACCAGGCCTTCTCATCCGGGGATCCCTCATATCCCTCGGCTGAGAGCCGCAAAACAAGTGTCTGGACCAAGCATGTAGCAGGCTCAGCATCTCACCTCCATTTTTTAGTTGGCGAGTATCGACCCGGCTCTCACATCCGAGGGATATTTACTAAGAGCGTTCAGCCACATCCCTCAGCCGAGGGCCGTAGAATATGTCTGCACCAAGAATGTAGTAGCATCGTGCGCCTGACTCGGACTTTAGTGCTATGGATCTGATTATCCCTTTGACTGCCTGTCACCTGTCTACCTGCAAGGCAAGCGGTGTCTCTCTCTTGGTCTGATTCCTATGCCTCCTAGACCTGTCTGACAAGGGAGACTCTACCAGTAGCTGTGCTACCGTCGGCATAGCTCTTGGGATAATTGGAACATGCAAGCCCCTCTACCACAACAAGGTGGAGACATGTCAGGGGAAAGGGGTGGGGGGTTCGAACAGCGTTCACGGCTGGCAAAGATTAGTTTCATTTTCGTGCCAAGCATGCGGGTGTCCAAGGAAATGAGCAGGCTGATAGGCTTGCAGGTAAGGCTACTGTGGAGCGTGGATAAGCCATGGACCAGGCTAATATACTAAATACTCCATGAGAAGTAAGTCGTTTGCGAGAACCAAGCGATGACTGTGAATCTACACCCATGGTCAGACTGCAAGAACAGCAAGTTAAAAGAGGTGTGGCGAAACAAGAACACTATGCAGGAAGCCAAAGAAGATTAATACACCAACAAAGAACTGGTGTCGTTAGCCGCTACACGCTGCGGGATTTACTGAGGAGGGGATCTGAGCACTGATGGACTGAATGGTTCGATGTGCAATGAGGATGGTCTGTCGACTAACTAACTAATGTAGACACTGGAATGAAGTACTGTTGTAGTAATTTTAACTTCTATGCAGCATTCTTTTCCATAATTTTGTTGTTGTTGAAAAATCATAGAACTATCAATGACAATGATAAATTGAAATGTTAATTACTTTCACGACTTACATAGTCTGCTGAAGATGAATCTCTGGTCAACTTAACTGTCGGATTATCAATCCGAGACTGAACTATAACCTGCAAGCACTTAAACGTGAAGTTCTTAAACAGCCTATCTATATTCTCGTCCCTAGAACTGCCACTGCTGCCACTACTGGCTTCCAGGCTGGAGACACTGCCCGTGGCCATCTTGTTTATTTTGACAGCTGTTCTCGGCTCAACGGGGCCATTAACAATGTCTCGTTCGTGTGTCTAGCCATACAGGCTTCACCAGTGCCCATAAAAGTGATCTTCATTAGTTTCCATGAAATACTCTACAAGAAAATGAGTGAGAAAATGTCACACAAATAAAAGAAATACATATCGTCCAGACAAAACAATTAAATTGAGCGTCAATATTCTTGAAAACCGGAAGCTTCCGTATGTATGATTTCATGGGTTAATAAAAATGACAATCAGGAATAATGGAAACAAAAGTTCTTTTTCTAATCAATATCAGCTGTGTGAGGACATCTCTCTCTCTCTCTCTCTCTCTCTCTCTCTCTCTCTCTCTCTCTCTCTCTCTCTCTCTCTCTCTCTCCCTCTCTCTCTCTCTCTCTCTCTCTCTCTCTCCCCATTAGCTCGCTTTGAACTCAAGCGTAGTGCTGCTGCTGCTACTATTAGCAGTTGCTTTTTTTTTTTTGCATATCCTTTACAGGACATCGCTGTCAACAGCAGCATCTTTCAGCTGTCTGTTGATTTCTTGGCAAGATTACGCTCAGTAGTTTGCCATTGCTTTCTGAGCGGCCGGCTCAGTTATCCCACAAGTCACCAGCGGGGGACGAACCGCTCCCAGTTCTCTCCCGCTACGAGACTCTGCGTGATAAACGGGATTACGGAGAAAGTGTTGTAACCCCTCAGCCAGAGAGACCGGCATTAGTAGTTGCTACTATTGGGAAATGCAGTGAACTGCGTTTTGCATGTGGTAGGTATAGCTTTCCCTATTATCATTAAATTAACGTCCCCAAGTCAAGACTGGCCTGCTCCCTGGCCGAGGAGTTAGCGGCTTTCTCCGTTAAACCCGAATACTCTCGTGGTTGACATGTGAGCGCACGAGAATTAGAAGTGGTTCGAGTTGCACCAGTGACTTATGAGAGTATGGAGCCGGTCGCTCAGAAAGTCGTGGCATGCTGATGAGCGTAATCTAGCCTAGGAATCAACATACAGCTGAAAGATGCTGGTGTTGACCGCAATATCATGAAACAGGATGGAATTGGAAACGCGGGGGAAAAAAAAGTCAAGGCTGAGAAATCAATATTAAAGTCAAAATGACCGGCGTTTGGAATATGAGGCCGCTGAAATACTTTGTAAATGTTGCATGACTTTCTCAGGACGTTGCGTTAAATCCCAGTTGTTTTTCTAGGCAACTTTACGTTCTCTAGACTGCCACTGCTTTCTGGACAAGAATTCAACGTTTAAGTCCAACGGACTGGTGTGTGGAGTGAACTCACTACCCTGTCGTAAATGCACAGCCAGTTTGTTAAACCTTTCGACCACTCTGACCTCTCTCTTAAATAATATAATGGCAAAAACATTAAAATGCACTCACAGAAGTAGAGGACAGAAGTGGAAATTAGATAGTTTATTTTAGTTTAGTCGTTGGATCAACATCACAGCACACGGTTTAACCCATAAGTACTCCGTTTTCCTCCTAACTCAAACCTGAGTCTGGAGAAACTCAGCTCAATGCACGAACTCCGTTGCATCGGCGAGGATCCTGAAATACTTTGGGTAGATTTTTAACTCGAAATTTTGCCCGGGCAGCGCCGTTAGGCTACTCTTTTTTCGATTTCCAACTGCCAAGGGATTGTTTACGTGCGCAACAATACACACGGGCGCCCGATCTCACTACCCAGAGACCAGGGGAAGTTTTATTACTGGAAGTCCGGGTGTATTTTTTAAAATAAATCCCGGTCCTCACCGGGGCCTGAACCCGGGACCTCCAGCACTCGAGGCGGACACCATACCTCGAGACCACTCAGCCCCGAAAGTGGAAATTAGAGGACAGACTAGACCAGGGGTGGCCAACCTTTTCAGCAGGCGGGCCAAATTTAAGAAATAATATTCCCTGACGGGCCACGCACCTATTTTTTATTTTTTTTATTAATTAAAGAAAACAAGCAAGCGTGCTACAGCTTCGACCACATCGTCGCTTCCCAGTAGGTGAGATCGTGGTGAAACGCTTACCTGGTTTAATGTTTAAAAAAAACAAACAGAAATGTAATTCTTTGAAGAAAATAAAACATAACTGAGAATCAAACATATTTATTAGACAATTTTAAAATATTTAAAAGTGAGACATCTGACTTTGTTTTGCAGAACTAAGTGCATCAAATTTGTCTCGACTGATGTTGTCGTTTACACGCAAACAGTTTTCTAAATGAAGACTAGCAATTCGTGTTCTCACTTGTGATTCGATGTGCTTCATGCGACTAAAAAGCTGTTCACACGCATAAGCGTTTCCAAATAGCGAAACCATCGACAGAGCATGTTTGTAAAACGCAAGATATTTTATTTATCCTTGTCCAATTACATTTTATAGAACTCTTCCAAACCAACGTGATGGAATTTCTCCTTTAACAGTATATCACAACACATTTCACAACGTTCCATTTGTAATCTTCCTGGTAATAAATTCACGTCTACCGCGAAAGGCGTTGCAAATGCACAAAACAGTACATGGTGTTTTTTTTTTTAAATCCTGAAATCGGTTTTCAAATTCGAGGTTTAAGTCAGATATCAAAGAAGAGTATTTATCTGCCACCTCCGGTGTGACATCTAGTTACAATGACAATGTAGGAAAGTGAGTAAAGTTGTTTTGTCCTCAACTGTTGTTCCCAAAGACCAAGTTTCATTTGAAATGCAGAAATATGATCATACATCTTATTAATTTATTTATCTTTCCCTAGTAGACGAGTATTAACGTCATTTAGGTGGCTAGTTATATCGACCAGAAATGCAAAGTCGCAAACCCACTCTTTGTCTTCAAACTCTGGGATACTTTATGACTTGCTTGCACAGAATGATTGTATTTCTCGCTGCAAATCAAACACTTATTTCTACATTTTGGAACGGGTCATCCATCTTAATTCTGCATAAAATGTAACGTCATTATAATCTGAGTCCAAAGACTTTAAAAATTCTTGGAACTGACGGTAATTCAACCCGTTCGACTTAATGAAGATCACTATTTTGACGACTACTTTCATTCATGGTCCATTTTGAGGGACTTCGAACATAAATTCTCCTGATGAATAATGCATTGAAAATTTAGCATTGAATTTTTACCGGCTTTGGAGGCCTCATTTTCAATCAATTATACTAAACCTTCGTATTTCCCAACCATTGCTGGAGCACCATCCGTTGTTAAACCCTATAAGTTAAGTTGTAACGAAAAGCGATTCAATGTCGATGTAACTGCCTCTAGCAAACCTCGTGACTTAGTAGTGTCCTGAAGTGGATTCAGTACCGCTAATTGTTCTGTATTATTAAAATAGACATCAACACCCCTGATAAAAACTGCCACTTGGGCAGTATCTGTCATATCTGTGCTTTCATCCAATACTAGAGCATAAAATATAAACCCGGATGCTCGACTTTTCAAATTATCTTCCATATGGTTTCCGATGTCGTCCACACGCCTAGTAATAGTCTGACGAGACAGACTTATTTTTGAGAAATACTTCTTCTGTTTGGACACAGAATTTCAACGACGCTCTTCAAACATTCCTTAACCATTTCACCATCTGAATATGGCTTCGATTTTTTGTGTGTGTTGCCTAGTATCATGGCTACTGCATAATTAGCTTTTACATAGCATATTGGCGCTGAAACCGCTCTAGTAAATATCTTTTGTTGTGCAGATTAAAAAAAAAAAAGTCATTTACTTGGTCTTGTCGAAATTGCTCTTTGTACTTATCAAACTTATTTGCATGTTTAGTCTCGTAGTGCCGTTTGATGTTATACTCTTTCAAAACAGAAACAGATTCGTTGCATATCAAGCAAATGGGCTTAGTTTTAATTTCCAAAAAAAAAAAAAAAAAATAGTTTATAGTCCACCTGTCTTGAAAACTTCTTAATTCTTCTCTTTTTTGGTCCAACATTTTTACTATAGTGTGTTTTTTTTGGTTTTTTTTTGGTTTGTTTTGTTTTTGTTTTGTTTGTTTGTTTCCTCAATATAAAATTCAATATCTCCCGGAAAGGTTAACCCGGTCAACAAATGCCCGCAGAAGTCGGATGTGTCGGCCTAACGGCGCAAGAACGCAGCTCTGCTGTAAACAGGCACAACGCAGTCACATCCGAAAAAAAAACTCCGGATGAACGAAGAAGAAGAAATTCAATATCTCAGTAACCAACTGAAGGAAAATGATGAGATTTAGCATATAACCTTATCATTATGTCCACTCAACAAAAAAATTTTTGTTCTGGAGATTGTACAGCAGATTTCAATGTTTGTTTATATGCGGTATATATTTTATGGCCCCCGCATTCATTCCATCATTTTAAGAGTATTACCGCTTCAGAAAGACACCCCCCCCCCCGCTGTTTTTGAATTTTGTCTGCGCGGTTTTCGCTTTTGGCAGACTGAGGCAATTTATATGGGGTAGTTCAGAAGTGTCGTCAAACTGTGGGTTCTTTCATGAAACGTGATTATATAATCTATCTATCTATCTATCCTATCTATCTATCCATCTATCTATCTATCTATCTATCTATCTATCTATCTATCTATCTATCTATCTATCTATCTATCTATCTATCTATCTATCTATCTATCTATCTATCTATCTATCTATCTATCTATCTATCTATCTATCTATCTATCTGTTACCCTTTGAAAATAAAGTCTGTTCTATCTATCTATCTATCTATCTATCTATCTATCTATCTATCTATCTATCTATCTATCTATCTATCTATCTATCTATCTATCTATCTATCTATCTATCTATCTATCTATCTATCTATCTATCTATCTATCTATCTATCTATCTATCTATCTATCTATCTATCTATCTATCTATTTATCTATCTATCTATCTATCTGCCGGACGGACGGCCGGCCGGCCGGCCGACCCACACACCCACCCACCGACCGACCGACCGACCGACCCACCGACCGACCGACTGACCCACCGACCGACCGACCGACCGACCGGCCCACCCACCCAGTCAGCCAGCCAGCCAGCCAGCCCTCCAAACCTACCTTTCTGCCTACCTACCTACCTACCTACCTACCTACTACCTACCTACCTTTCTGTCTGTCTGTCTGTCTGTCTGTCTGTCTGTGTCTGTCTGTCTGTCTGTCTGTCTGTCTGTCTGTCCGCGCTATTAAATATTGATAAAAGTTACTGGAAAAAACGTCAGAACCATGTGTTGAAAGAGGAAGAGGACTATTGGAGAAAGGATGGATTGAATTTTATGCAACCGAGAGCAATCATCAACCTACTGGAATCGTCCGACACAGATTAAGGTCTGAGCAGATCGCAGACCTTAATCTACGTACACACTTACTGGGATATTTTGCTCCAACTATTCAGACGAATTGCAGGCCCTAAACATTACAGCATCAGCATCAGCTGAAGAAACAAGAATGAAATGAAAAATAAGGTAAGAAATATATTCCTTCTACTTTCCTGTTAATTTACAAATTATTTACCCCGTGCCTCTGTAAATTCTCTGTCTTTACTAATATTACACATTGCACCCCTCTCGGGATTCTCCGTGGTGAAGTGGTCAAGCCGTCTGACTCGGGCTCCGAAGGTTGTATGTTCGATTCCGGGCCGCGTCCTTCATTTCACGAGTGCATTTTTTCGGAGACTCCCGAGGGTCGTCGCTGGAGCTACGGAGTTCGTGCTTTGTGCGACGCTTTCCGCGCTGCGGAAAGAAACTGAGCCATATGGGATAAAAACCCGGTGCAATGCAGCCGACCCTGTCGATTTTAAGCTAGTTCTTTCATTGCACCCACTCCCATACGAATCCGGATACGCCTTTGTGTGTCATCAGAATTGGCAGGTCTCCCATTACCGTAAAAATAATTTTGTTAGCGAGAAATGACTAGTTGTTCAGCAAAACATCAAAGGAATGTCGCCGCTTTCAATGATTTAAGTTGTTTTTGGACCTATCAAAGACATATTTCTTGGGTGGGAGTAAATATAAGACGGCTGGAAAAATTTCAGAACGATGCAACAGACAGTTTTCAAAATAATTGATCGTGAATGAAGGCAAACAAATGTGGACATACTATAGTTGACGCCATGGTAGGTCTTCGTTTTTAACTGGAAAAAAACCCACCATGGGTAATACTAATTAATATTAATTAATTAATGTAAATTACATAAATAAAACGTTTCAGGGTCTATTTACCCATAGAACCGATATGGTAGACAGGGTACTTGGTTAAAGTAGTTTGAACTCTTACTATAAATATGATACATATGTATTTTAACGCCGATCGCAAAATTTCTCTAGACGCAGTGGCGAAAATAGAACGAAACTACAGAATAACACGGAACTTTGTCAAGCTGGACTGAAAGTAGTTATGAGTATGAGCCCGATAGCTTTGCGAGTTTCCCGAAGACGCCGAAGACCACAGAACATATATATCAGAAGTTGAAGTCTCATATTAAATTTTATCAACACCTAGCGTCGGGGGAAAAAACAACAACTAAGTATCCTTGAGGGTCAAATAGCGGGATATTTGAAATAGCTAAAATCTATGAATTTTTCCCGAAAATGCGGGATATTTAAAATAACTCAAAACCAATGAATTTTTCAAAAAATGCGAGATATTTCAAATGTCTCTTAGCTATAATTTAAAAATATATGATACGAACGACTCGTGATGTATTGTTCTTTTGGTGATATGCACAATAAAGTTAACATTTATGTTCATTTGACCTAACTCCGCGGGCCGCAACATGACTCACGGCGGGCCGCATGCGGCCCGCGGGCCTCGTGTTGGCCACCCCTGGACTAGACTATATAAAAGTGGTTATGTGCTATTCCTGCTCATATTCCATAGTTGTGGGTTCAGATGGATGATCAAGTTAGTTGTAGGCAATTTACAGAACATTGCAGTCAACCCAGTATTTATTAGCTACTAGCTGACCCGGCCCGGCTTCGCCCAGGCCCTGGAGGGGATCTATCTATCTATCAGTCTGTCTGTCTGCTTGTTTGTCTGTCTGGCTGGCTGACCCGGCCCGGCTTCACCCAGTCCCTGGTGGGGAGCATCTCATTTAATTCATATAAGTAGTCATATAAGCTCTCCCGTTCCCGACTATCTGTCTGTCTGTCTATCTGACCGGGCGCGGCTTCACCCAGTCCCTGGTGGGGAGCATCTAATTTAATTCATATACGTAGTCATATAAGCTCTCCCGTTCCCGACTATCTGTTTGTCTCTCTGTCTGTCTGTCCCGGCCCGGCTTCACCCAGTCCCTGGTGGGGAGCATCTAATTTAATTCATATACGTAGTCATATAAGCTCTCCCGTTCCCGACTGTCTGTATGTCTGTCTGTCTGTCTGTCCCGGCCCGGCTTCACCCAGTCCCTGGTGGGGAGCATCTAATTTAATTCATATAAGTAGTCATATAAGCTCTCCCGTTCCCGACTGTCTGTCTGTCTATCTTTTTTTTTTTTTTTTCAACGTTTATTTCATACAAAGCAATGTATATTTACAAGGTGTAATGCGTGTTTCTTTGTTTGTGTATATTACAGAGCGTTGCCGTTTGTTAGTGTTATGTGTCACATGCGTTAAAAACAATTACATGCATATACAGTTATGATAATATGACATTTATGGCATAGTGCATGTAAACACACATTCCTCGTTTCATTTCCATATTCACACGTGGAATGCATGTTACCCCTGTCCATCTCTCTCTCTCTCTCTTTCTCTATCACACACACACACCCACACACACATTCTCTTGCTTTTTATAGATGATAGTGCATGGATTTCAGTGATCTAGGGCAATAGACTTAACAGTCTCATTCTATTTAAATTGTGTGTATGGGGGGGGGGGGGGAGGGGGGGGATGGGGTTCCATGTGTATTAATATAATTACCTGTGTATCAACCAAAGCAATAGTTATATTTACCTAGATACCTACACGAATTACCCATACTTGGCTACCCATATACAAATACCATACATGTTGGCCTTGGTATTCTACAACTATGTATTCGTGCTGGGAAATCCTGTTGAAAATAATAGGCAAAGAGCAAACCGCTGAACGCATAATTGCCTAGTGACCAGCCGCCACTAGACACACAAAGCCGGTGGCCGGGTCTTACAAAGGACACGCAGCCAGTTTTCTACAAAGCCGTTGTTTCCCAAGGCCAGAGGCGTGTATTAATAGTAATATATGTGCTCTCCGATGCTTGTTTCCACCAAGTAAGAAGTGTTCCAAAGTATTTACAAAATAAACCGCACACAGGGCTCGCGTCGCGAGGCGCACACACGTTCTAAAATTTCCGCAACAGTGACTGGTCTGGGACGCTCCCGTTCAAACTGCACTGTTTGTTAGTCAAAACGACCGGGTGTCGGTATTATATGATAGCCCTCTGAGATAAAACATGTATATCCATATTCTATGTTCCACATTCTACCATACAAGCATGCACCTATATGTGTGCATGTACACATAAATGCGTGCATGTCCACATTCATACATATTATGGATATTCAATTGAGTAAACAAATAAACTGGTTTTATTTCGTTATGTCTGTGTGTTTGTGAATATTTGTGTTATTTTGTTTTGGAACATATGCAGTATTAAACGTGAATTGTACGTTTTGTATTTGTAAAATGCGGCGTTTTCTACAGGACCATACTAGGTAACCTATATTCTGCTAGAGAAATCAGCAATTTCGTGTGGTTGTCTTTGGAAGATTTGGGTTAAAGTGTTTAAAAAAACTGCTTTATACATATCTGTTTTCTTTTTAGTAAATGTTTCAATGAGTTGTCTCAGTGTGTCTAGTGCGGTTTGGACTGTTGGACAAGTGTAATAAATGTGATCTTCGGTTTCCTGTATGTTCCGTCTGCAGAGCTGACATTGTGTTATTTGTTTTGCCCTGCGTGCTTGTTTTTCCGTAGTAGGTGACATGTTAAAGATTAAACGGTACGTAATTTCTCTGGCTTTGGGTTTGATGTGCGGATTGTGGCGATTAGTGAAAGTACATGTGTAGTCTTGTATGTAGTATTTTTGTCCCCTTTTTATTCTGAGTCGTAGTGGGGGTGCTTGTTGATTGACTAGATATTTGTAAATCTGGTTTGTTGTCTGGTGTAGTAAATGCTCACGTCCTTGAAGTGCGTGTATGCATGTCTTGTAGAAAGCGGGTAGTGTTCCAAAATGGTGTGGTGAATTAAGTTGTATTCTTCTAAGGTGTTGCAGTCTGAGTTCTATGTAATAGAGTGCTAGTGGGTGTTTTTCAGGTTGATTGAGGATATATTCTATGTGTTGGATTCTAAGCGCTTGTATTTTTGTATCTATGTCTTGTAGTGCTATTCCTCCTTTTCGTTTGTCCTGTATGAGTGTCTTATGTTTGATGGAATAGATTGTGCTGCCAAAGATGAAACGTCTGATGTGTTTGTTGATGTCTGTGACTGTCTGTTTAGGAGGGTCTAGCATTGTGACTAAATATATTATTTTGGGAATGACGAAAGTGTTAACTATGATGCTCCTACCAAATATTGTGGATGTCTTATACCTGTATCTGTGCAGCATGTCTATAATTTTTTGTGTGAGGTTTTGCCATGTCTGTGCGTGCATCTGTCGGGAGTTATTAGGAAATGTTATCCCATATAGTTTTATGTTGTCTGTGGCTGTTAAGTCGGGAGGGAAGTCTTGTTTTGTTTCGCCACTTACCGAGACCCATTATGTGTGATTTTTGTATGTTTAATTTTGCCCCACTCCCCTTACCAAACTGTGTAAAGGTGTAAAGTATATTTGTAAACGGATGTTTTGTTGGTGGGGAAGAAAGCGGTGTCGTCTGCGTATGCAAGCAACTTCCGCTCTCCTCCGCCTGGTATGAATGTGCCTGTGATGTTGGTGTCTTGTCTGATTGCTTCCAGTAGTGGTTCTAAAACCAGCACATATAGGAGCGGCGACAGAGGACATCCTTGTTTCACCGATCTTGTGAGCCGGAAGCCTGCAGTGAGTGTGTGGTTAACCAACACCTTACTCTCAGGATTCCGGTACAAGATCGCTATCCACCTCCCAAAGTACTGGCCTAAATTGCACTGTGTTAATGTCTTGTGTAGATAGGAGTGGGACATTCTGTCAAAGGCTTTCTCCTGGTCTAGGGACAAAAGAGAGGCATGACAGTCTTTCTTCTGTGTGTATGTGATGATGTCTCTAATAAAATGTGTATGCTGGTGAATGTTTCTATGTGGTACGCCGCATTGTTGGTCTGGGTGTATGAGTGTTGACATAAAGGGTCTCAGTTTGTGGGTCAGTGCTTTTGTTAGTATTTTATAGTCTGTGTTGAGTAGAGATATGGGTCTGTAATTTTTCATCTGTGTCTTGTCTGTGTTGTGTTTAGGTATGAGTGTTATGTACGACATGTTGCAACTGTCTGGTAGTTGTTCTTTGTCAAAGGCGTCTTGATATACTTTAAGAAGAAGGCCACCTAAGATAGGAACGAAATGTTGGTAGAATTCTACAGTCAAGTCGTCCGGTCCTGGTGTCTTGTCTTTGTTCATTTTGCTGAGTGCGTGTGTTATGTCTGCTAGTGTTAGTTCTGTGTCTAGTATGTCTTTGTCTGCGTCTGACAGCTGTTTACTGTATTTTAGAAATTTGTCTTGTGTCTGTGTGTCTACTGTCTCTGCTGTAAATAGGTGTGTGTAGTATTGATTGAATGCTTCTGTTATTTGCGCGGGTTCTATTTGTGTGGTGCCTTGCATGTCTATTATTTTGCTTATTTGTCTGCTGTGTTGTACGTTCCGTTCAATCGCTAAATATTGTTTACTGGGAGAATCTTGCGTGATTGTGGTTAGTTTTGTTCTAAGGAGGGCGCCTAGATATCTGTGTTGTTGGTGCTGCTCTAATTGTTCTTCTAGTGTGTTTAAATGTGGTGCTTTGTTGTCCATCTGTTTTGTTAGTTGTATGGCTGTTTGTATAATTTGTTCTTGTCTTAATCTGTCTTTGTGTATGATGGATGCTAGGTGTTGTGTTCTGCTTCGTATTGTATTTTTCAGTAGGTCCCAGTATTGTCCGATGTTATCAGCCGGTATGTGGTCCGGTATATGTGTGTAAAAGTTGTACCATGTATTCCTCATATTCTGTATTCTTTAGAAGTGTATTATTAAACTTCCAATGTTGTGAACGTTTGTTTATCTGTGTCCGGCGTGGTTTCGCCCAGCTTTTGGCGCACAGTAACTTAAAAGAATGTCCTTCCACACACCATTCAATGAAAACTGTAGAAAAAGATGGGTTAAAATGTTATGCATAATGCATTATTTTATGCCAACTGTAAAAATACCTTAAAGATTATATCATTATTTAATTTAACTCATATGCCTAAAAATAACTATAGACAAAGAGTGTAACAATAGTGCAGGTAAGTCCAACAATATGACTATAAAGTATTTAGAAATGTTATTAAAAGTTATGCCCCTTGAAATAACTTTTCTAGAGTGAAGTGCCCCTGCTATATAGACATTATATAATGAAAATGGAAAAGTAAATGCTATTAAATAAGTCGAAGATTTTACATTAAGAAATTATTTTAGTCGGTTGCAAATGAATGAAAGGAAGACGTGTAGAAAATTTCATCTCAATCGGATGTACCGTTATCGAACGCATCCAATACCCACAAACCCACAAACATACAGTCTCTTTTATAGATATAGATTTGTGATTTACAAGACAATATTACGTTCAGTTGTTTCCCATTGCTTTCTAAACGGCCGACGCCTCGTAACGTCGAAATCAACGCAAATCGATCTGCTTCCAAATAGCCGGCAGCTGTTTTCGAATCCTCGATTCGGTGTGTCGGTGTGTTGTGAAATTGGTTCACTGACCGCAAAGCCACAGACCCATGGAAGATAGACCATGCTAATAATATCTTTAGGTGTGTTTAATTGGCCGAGCATCAAAGTACTCTTGTTCTTTCAGGGGGCGCTGTCGTCACCTGGAGGCGGCAGGTTGGAATCCCGGTGTAATCACACTAAAGCTACCAGTATTTGTATTGGTTGTGTCTTCTACATGGATAAGAGGCACAAGAAGTACCGGGAAAAATATAAAGGGGAGTGGGGGTTCCGTGGTGAAGTTTGGTGGACAGCGTTTGGTACATGACTTGAGTTTAAGAACAGACGTAATTGCACTCGAGGCATTCGCATAAGCACTCCCCACTCCTCAACTTCAACAGCCAGCGAAGAGTTCAGAAACAAATGGCTTCTGTTGCAATCTGATCATATGTCCGTCTTGCTTTACCTCTGAGTGACAACTGTCTACCAGATCCTCTGACCACCCTTTGCTGCCGCATTCTTTCTAGACAATGATAGTGTAAATGTTGTTCTGCATTATTCACGTGCTCCCAGAGAGCCTTCACCACATCTGCCTTATCATGCATCAAATCACCCCTCTATGATGCAGCACCAACCAATCTGTCTGCTTTTTGTTGCCAACCACATCAGTGTCCTGGAGAAAAGATCCAACGAATGCTCACAACCCGCGACCTCTGAATTGATGCATGGCATTCAGCACGAAGCGTGCCAGTTTTAATTATTGCCAGCATGCTTTGTAAATCAGTTACAATCACAACATATGTATTACAGTTTGTTCTCCAACCATCAGACAGCTGCAGTAACCGCCTCCACCTCCATTCCCAGACTCGAGGTTGTGGTATCATATGTCAAGCTCTCCTTTACTAAACATTGGCTATTTGCTTTTGCTATGAATCACCAGGCACTTTTTTTTGGCCTCTTTAACACAGGGCCATCGGTATATATAATCACGTAACCTGGACGAGAGTGTAAATAAATGTTTTGCATATCCTTTACAGGACATCGCTGTCAGCACCAGCATCTTTCAGCTGTATGTTGATTTCTTGGCAAGATTACGCTCAGTAGTTTGCCATTGCTTTCTGAGCGGCCGGCTCACATACCCCATAAGTTACCGATGCGATTCGAACCACTGCTGATTCTCACCGCCATCACGTTACCTACGAGAGTATACGAGATTACGGAGAGAAGTCGCTAACCTCTAAGCCACGAAGCCGGCTGGACGAGAGTAGTCATGAATTAATTGCTGAATTTCTATTTCCGTAGCGCCTGCTGGCCACTCCCTACACATACGACCCAATGTGATTATAACCCCACACAAGTCTGAATTTCTATTCGATACTCTAGCCTACTCCTTGCCCCTGCCAATCTTCTCAAGTGGGCACACTTCTCTGTTGGTATCTTCTGCCTGAGACATCTATGATCTTCCTCTTAACAGCATGTGTCCCTTGACTACTTCCAGGGAATCATGCAGGAGATGTTCCTTGTTCGCAGTTATCTTGGGATATGACCTTGCCTGCAACAACTTGAGTCTGTCTGCAATGGTCGGTAGCGCCAGGATGCATGGCACTCACACTAGTGGGGTGTCCCTTGTACACCCCAGAATCACCCTCATGGCTTCATTCTGTATGTGCTCTAGTTCCACTAGCTGACTCTTTGAGACATTGAGCAGTCCTACTTCATGCTTAATGCAGGCGAGCCTGGCATATAATAACACAACATCTAGTCTTAGAATGGAAGTGGTGGAAGTCACGGCGGCGTAAGGCTGGCTGAAGGACAAACAGTACATGCATGTTGTGATTGTAACGGACTCACAAAATATGGTAGAAAGGTGAAGACAGGCATGCTTCGGATAGAGTGGCAGGCTTCCATTCAATAATCAAAATTAGTGAGCATCTGTTGAATTCTCTCTCTCTCTCTCTCTCTCTTTTTCTCCTCTCTCTCTCT
>JACEFZ010004097.1:0-5000 GCA_014155875.1 Cepaea nemoralis
CCCCCGAACCTCTGTGACGTTTCATATGTCCAAATTATATCAGTTTCCAAGGTATAATGATGTTAGTGAGCCAGTGTTCTTCCACGTACTCTTCTTGTCAAATATCGGTAATTTTCTTATTCTTGATCCACGATAATTAAAGAACTCTTCTTCTTCTTCTTCTTCTTCTTCTTCTTCTTCTTCTTCTTCTTCTTCTTCTTCTTCTTCTTCTTCTTCTTCTTCTTCTTCTTCTTCTCCTTCTTCTTTCTTCTTCTTCTTCTTCTTCTTCTTCTTCTTCTTCTTCTTCTTCTTCTTCTTCTTCTTCTTCTTCTTCTTCTTCTTCTTCTTCTTCTTCTTCTTCTTCTTCTTCGTCTTCTTCTTCTTCTTCTTCTTCTTCTTCTTCTTCTTCTTCTTCTTCTTCTTCTTCTTCTTCTTCTTCTTCTTCTTCTTCTTCTTCTTCTTCTTCTTCTTCTTCTTCTTCTTCTTCTTCTTCTTCTTCTTCTTCTTCTTCTTCTTCTTCTTCTTCTTCTTCTTCTTCTTCTTCTTCTTCTTCTTCTTCTTCTTCTCCTTCTTCTTCTTCTTCTTCTTCTATAACATTTATGTTCAAAAGCCCCGATGTTATTATTTAGTGATTGTGGACTGATTCCATGCTCACATCCACATGTTGCCACGGAAGGATGCATGCTCGCAACAGATCCACATGTAATGTGGTGGCTAGTGGTGAGCCGTAGCTTATACATACTGTCTAACCTCTGCATTGTTGTAAATAATAGTGCCAAGAGAGGTAGACGTATTAACTTGTTTCTATGTTACGTCTTCGTAAAACAATCATCACCATCATCATGTGCCGTGCCGATAAGCGTGGGCGGTCATGTTTCGCCATCTCACAAGATCACCAGAGTCGTGGATGAGCTCTGTGTTATTGTCTCAACCATGGCCCGGTGGTTAAGCCATCAAGATATTTACCCCTCTGCTTTTCTCATGTTCTTGTCCCCTTGATCTTGCCAGTTGCCACCAAGTTTTCTAGTTTATTTCTTCTCATAACGTGTCCAATAAAATTATAACTCTCTACGTCTAATTTCTCTAATCAGTTTACGGTTTTCATTTGCTTCTAGTAGGACTTGTCATTGGTTTATATGTCTGTCCATGGTATTCTTTGCATTTCCTTAGAAACCACATTTCCCCTGCCATTAGATATTTTTGAGCTTGCCTGCACATTGACCACGTGTAACATCCATACAAGTGCTATGTAGCACTTCAACACTCTTTTTCTCGTTGCAGTTGACATCTTTTTAATTGGTCAGTATGTTTTCCATAATCTCTTCAATGCACCTTCCATCAGATTCTATGACTGTTCCAAGATAGCTGTACAGATTCACATGTTTCAGAATATTCCCATTTACCAGTATATTTCTTTGTACTGACGACCATAATCTGTCTTCTTAAAATTTAATTCTAACCCTACTTTTTTTCATTGTGTACATTAACCGTATCTCATAAATCTTGCAGATCCTGTCCATTGTCTGTAATCAATACTGTCTACATATATCTGCATATCTAATGTTATTGATGTTATGATTCCCACAATGGTGATTGCTCTTATATCTTCTAAATTTCTAATAATATGTTATCTGTATAGGGAAAACCGATCTAGGAGACATTTCACATCAATGCCGTAAAACAATAGTAAAGAAAATTACTGTAATTCTAAACTTCAGACAACTCATGATGTGTTATAACCTCCTATCCCAAGAATCCAGCTCATCGTATAATGTGTTTTCTTATTTTTTTACATGTGATAAAAGCAAACTAGTCAGATTATTTAATATTTAGGTACTTAGTAACAGCAGATGGAAAATGTATTTTAAATGTTCAATGCTGAATAGTCCCAGCAAAGGCAGCACTTCATGAGATGACGAATATTCTCTGACATTTATCTTTAACCATCGAGGTGTGGACAAGAGTTTGTAAGAGCTCTATTGTACTAATCTTGATGTACGGAAGCAAATCATGGACAATTAGCAGACTAATGAGGAATTATGTGGAAGCTGCGGAGATGTAGTTGTAAAAAAGAATTATGAAAACACCATGGACGGATAGAAAGAGCAATGTAGTTATCTTGAAAGAAGTGAATTCACAAAGAGATGTAGTTGTATAGAAGAATTATGAGAACACCATGGACGGATAGAAAGAGCAATGTAGTTATCTTGAAAGAAGTGAATTCACAAAGAGATGTGAGCTATTTGCATCAAACGATGACAGTCTACATTCTTTGGGCAGATAATGAGAAGTGGAAAGCTGGAGTATGTCGTGACAACGTTAAAGCTGGAGGGGAGAAGAGGCAGGGGGAGATCAAGAGAGATGCTCGACAGTCTGGCCTCATGGCATGGAGGAACATCAGAATCAGAAATGATTGTCAGCACAAGAGACAGGAGGCTGTGGACAGACAAGATCATCAACGCCACACAGAAGAAGCTAAAGAATAAGGCTCTCCAGTGACAACTTCCAATTATTATGAAAAAAGTAATGCACTCTGATGGTGGTTCCATGACCCTTGCGCTTCTGTTGTTAAAGTTAGTTGTCCATCCTTTCATTCATTCATTCATTCATTCATTCATTCATTCATTCATTCATTCATTCATTCATTCAGTAGCATGCCCTTTGCAGAACCTCGCTCCCATAACAACCTTCCGGAAGCAAGATCATAAGCAAGATACCCCGCGTCCGATACACCCATCTGGAGATCATAGTTGTTATGGTTTCTTGGCGTAATAGTCAACCCCAGAATTTTTGGCTGATCGTGTTTCCTGGGTATGGTAACGTTCAGTAGTTTGCCATTGTCTTCTGAACGATCGGCACCCATACCATGTCATAAAAAACAACGTAAGGCGGTCTAGAACATGCTGTTGCGGTGGGATACTAGCAGAGGGACAGACTGGCTGTGTCTGCACTGTTGTGTGGGGTACTGGTACACGATAAGGCGAGGTCAGTGCCCTTTGGGGTCATGTGTATAATGTGGCTGAACAGATAAATCATCACGGCCTGCAGAGAATGGTTCTGCCGAGGATCTGACCGACACTCAGTTCCAGAGGAAAGGCCAGACGGACACATAATCTGACTGTAACTGGTACCATTAGTACTGTGACTCTTCGCTGGCTGTAGAAGATGAGGACGGAGCACGTATGGGAATGTTCTGGATGATGTGATGACTGTTCCTGACTCGACTCAACTCACACATTAAATATCATTTATCAACCTTCTGAGAGCAGCCATAGCGCAGTGAATAGCACCCGTGCTAGCCGACAGGGTGGTCATGGTTTCGCAGCTATTTTTAACCATTTTAGCCTAAATATCATCATCATCATGCGCCATACCTACAAGCGAGGGCGCTCATGGTTTGCCATCTCACACGATCAGCCACGACAAGAGTCTCAGATTATGTTTATGTTTCTGTTCTAATTATGCATTTTGGTCATGCTATCTATCTAGTTATCTCTCTGCTTTCACCCTGCTCTTTTCTCATTACTCTTGCTTGCTGTCACTAAGTTTCCTAGCCTTAAATTGGTACTAAAAAATACCTTGCGGAGTAAAGGCGATCATTGTGATACTGACCACAATACTCCTCGATTGATCTATACAAGTATGAGGCTGGCACCATATTTCCAATACTCCACAAGACGTCTAAACAAATTCCCTTTAATCAATCTCCTGGGTCTGAAAGGGGTAAGTAAGATGTACATGTGTTGTCTGACACACGAAACCTCCACAAGTTGTCAGAATAATTTCAATGTACAAATATTATCAGCTCGACAGATCTATCCAACTCAAGTTCGGCATCGATTCATTCTACAGTATGCCCAGAATGGAGGCTTATCGTGTCCCAGTGACTTCAGAGAGGAGCAGTCATGTTTCGGTTTGCCAGTTTGTCAGACTTACTACTGGAAATTCACAGCTTGGAGTGATTGTGTGTTACCTCCTGTTGTTCCGCTGTGTGGCCACGGACTTCAAGCTAGAAGTAAGATATGTTTATCATGGAGTGATTGTGTGTTACTTCCTATTGTTACACTGTATGGCTATGAACTTAGAGCTAGAAGTAAGATATGTTTATCATGGGGTGATTGTGTGTTACCTTAATGTTGTTACACTGTTGCCATGGACTTCGAGCTAGAAGTAAGATATGTTTATCAAGGAGTGATTGTGTGTTACTTCCTATTGTTACACTGTATGGCTATGAACTTAGAGCTAGAAGTAAAATATGTTTATTTTAGAGTGATTTTGTGTTACTTCCTATTGTTACACCGTGTTGCCATAGACTTACAGCTAGAAGTATGATGTGTCTATCATGGAGTGATTGTGAGTTTCTTCCTATTGTTACACTGTGTGGCCATGAACTCATAGCTAGAAGTAAGATAGTTATTTGTTTTTCTCTGAGTGATTGTGTGTTACCTCCTATTGTTACACTGTGTGGCCATGGGCTTAGAGCTAGAAGTAAGATATGTCTATCTTGGAGTTATTGTGTGTTACCTCCTGTTGTTCCCCTCTATGGCCACTGACTTAGGGCTAGAAGTAAGATATGTTTATTATGGAGTTATTGTGTGTTACCTCCTATTGTTACACTGTGTGGCCATGGGCTTAGAGCTAGAAGTAAGATATGTCTATCTTGGAGTTATTGTGTGTTACATCTTGTTGTTCCCCCTGTCTCTTATACACATCTTCCCCTCTATGGCCACTGACTTAGGGCTAGAAGTAAGATAGTTTTATGTTTATCTTGGAGTTATTGTGTGTTGCTCCTGTTGTTCCGCAGTATGGCCACTGACTTAGAGCTAGAAGTAAGATAGTTTTATGTTTATCTTGGAGTTATTGTGTGTTACCTCTTGTTGTTCCCCTCTATGGCCACTGACTTAGAGCTAGAAGTAAGATAGTTTTATGTTTATCTTGGAGTTATTGTGTGTTACCTCTTGTTGTTCCCTTCTATGGCCACTGACTTAGAGCTAGAAGTAAGATAGTTTTATGTTTATCTT
>JACEFZ010004097.1:10000-36187 GCA_014155875.1 Cepaea nemoralis
TTTTTTCCCCGAGAATTTGAGTACCCAGAGTTAAAAGAACCCTAAACCCCGGAGAAAACTTTCCCAAAAAATTTCCCGTTTTTGCCCAACGACCCTTTTCCTCCAAATCCTTTTTTTCCCTCAACTGAACCCCGAAAGGGTGAATTCCAACCAAAGGTTTTCGGAAAATTTTTGCACTTCCAAAAAATGACTTTCCAATTTGGGTTTTCCTGCTCCTCAAACGGAAAGCCAACTTTTTTCCTTTTTTTGAAAGTTTTTTTCCCAAAACACCGAAATTTTAAAACGAAAGTTGTGGGGTTTTTTTCGAGGACCCAAATTGACTCTTTTTAAAAGGAAACTTTCCCAATTCCAAACTTTTTCGGTTTTGTTTCCAAAAAATATTTTCCCCTCCCGGGGCCCTTTTTTTTTCCCTCCAATAATTGGGAAAAGGCTGAAAATTAAAAAACCTTTTCTTAGGGAAAAAATAAATTTCCCCTTTTTTAACCAAAAACACTTTTAATACGGCCTCATTAAAGGTTTTTTTTCGTTTATGGACCCTTTTTTTAACCGCACGGGTGAAAGAATTTTAGCAAATTTTTTGGAAAAAAAAACTTTGGTTTCAAAAACCAACGTTTAAGGGTCTTGTATTTAAAAAAAAACGTTTTAAAAATGTTTTATTTTTTTTCTATTGAGCTGAAAAAAAGGTTCCCCTTTAAAACCCAAAAATTTTTCATATTCCCAACGGTTTCCTTTTTGGTTTTCCCCAAAAGCCCCTTTTTTGGGTATTTTTTTATCCAAAAAAAAAAAAAAAAAAAAAAAAAAAAAAAAAAAAAAAAAAAAAAAAAAAAAAAAAAAAAAAAAAAAAACAAAAAATAAAAACCCCCGTTTTATCTTCCACAACCCGCCCCCTTGGGGATAAAATCCCTGCCCCAACGGTTTTTTAACTGTAGTCTGATACACAACACCAGCAATTATCAGACAACAAGATGGAACAAAGGTCATTCATTCAGTAGCATGTCCTTTGCAGAAGCTCGCTCCCATAACAACCTTCCGGAAAACCTCTCGATCATAAGCAAGATTTCCCGCTTCAGATACATCCATCTTGAGATCATCCACCACATCCTGCACCCATCTTCTCTTTGGCTTTCCTCTTCCTATATTCCCAGGCATTTATCCCTCCATTATTGTTCTCAGGCACAGGCATGGCTATTATATTCCTATATTCCTATTTAAACTATGAAGGTTCATTACAAAACTTCACCCCACAGCAGATAATCGTCAATCCACAATCAAGATCCTCTTGGATCTTTTGGATCTTCACAGGGCCGTGTCTACCCTCTCTAACTGCGGTCTGGAAAAACTAGTGACTACGCATCGGCCCAGGCCTGGGGCATGTTCGCCCATCTACTTGGTAGTGGCTCAGGGGTTTAAGTTCAAATCCTCTGCTGAAAATTAGACATCAGCATCTCTTCGGCCTAAGTTGTTCCCAAGGCCAAGAGTGCGGGAACATGGCTTTACTGGGCTGTTATAGGCACGCCAACACAACATCCCAGCATCCTATACATTTTTTACAAGGGTATCAAGGGATATGCTACTCCATACTCTTGTAGAGTCGCGGCAGGCGGCTTCATTTGGTAATAGAATATATCTCATAATAAGGTTCGCAAAATTTATAAATAGGGCCACCTAAATAAACAACCTAGTGCAGCCAGGAGGTCTCCGCACGTGTGAAGATCTCCTATTATTCTAAACATAATATTTACATTTAAATTGTATCACAACGTCTCGTGTTTCATAGTTATATCAAGCAAGTTCGAGTACCGACAGCGGGCCGGATGAAATGACGACGCGGGCCGTAGTTTGGTGACCCTTGGTCTAGGTGATAGGAATGAGAGAGATGACGATTAATAGGCGAAGTGAGTAGGACAAAACCTGGTCTGGCACAATCAAGGCCTGCATGCACTTATTTTCGCTCAGGCGAAAGGCCGTGCAATCTTATGGGCTTATGTTGACAAATATTATAAATAGTTCCCCCCCCCCCCACTCTTCCTCCCTCCTCTCTCTCTTTCTCTCTCTCTCTCTCTCTCTCTCTCTCTCTCTCTCTCTCTCTCTCTCTCTCTCTCTCTCTCTCTCTCTCTCTCTCTCTCTCTCTCTCTCTCTCTCTCCCTCTCTGCTAAATGCTAGTGCAATTACGTTTGCTTAGAGAATATTTCAAATATCATAATAACATGATAGTAATGCCTTGATTGATCACTAGACTTATGTTCAAGCATTCTGCGGAATTTTTTTTAAAATTCGCATATCCTATTTACATCGCTGTCAACAACAGCATTTTACAGCTATTGTTGATGTCTTTGCAAGATTACGCACAGTATGTTGCATTGCTTACTGAGCGACAATATCAGATACCCCTGTAAGTAATCAACGCGACCCGATTCCCTACCGAATCTCGCGCAGCTGTCTCCCCACACGTGGATGTACGAGATTACAGAGAAAATCGTTAACACCTTCGCCAGGGAGGGCGGCTCCGCGGAATTGCTAGATATCTAAAAGAAAAACACCCCGACAAACAAAATTGATGGTCCTTCATTATTATTCTGATGATCATATTCTTCTTGTCTTGTATCATCATAAAGGTCTTTCACATAATCTGACCGCGCATGTAAAATCTGATCTTTTTCTATTATGATTTTGCCATCTTTGGCTTTTAGGCAACCTGTTGATGTGTCTGTTCTTTTGTTAGTGATGTCATTAATTCTTGTGTGCATTAATTTGGTATTCTGGGTGTTGTGTTGGCTTCAATTTCCTTGCAATTTTCCTCAAGCCATGATTCTTTTGCCTCTTTGCATAGCAGTAGCTTCCTAATTTTCCAGTGCATCTCTTCGTATATTTCCTTGTTATTTTTGTTATTTCTTCTTATTTCCATGAGTTTTAAGATGTCTTCCATCATCCATTTCTTGCGACCTATTATCTTTATTTTTGAGATTATTATTGTTGTTAGTGCAGCTTCTTGACTGATTTCTTTTATATTTTCAATTGGTCACTGACGTCTTGAAATAATATTGCGTTGCCATATCGGACAATGCATCGAATCTGTTCTTTAAATCTACGTTGAATTTACATTTATCTCCTCACTTTTCAGTGCCTGTAGATCAAATTTTGCGTTTCTATTTGTATATTTGACTTTCTTTAAGATTATATGTAAATTGCCTAAGATTAATCTATGGTTGCAGTAGCAGTCTGCGCTTGAGAGGGGGACATAACCATCTAATATTGTTACAAGGTATGTTACTAGAACTTGAAAAAGAAAATGGTATACCTAGCTACAATACCTCTATCTAACATCAAAATCTTTTTTTTTTATTTGAGAAATCAAGCAGTTAACACTGCAATCAAATTTTGCAATCGAGGGAAGAAAGCTGTTAAAATCTTTATACAACATTTGTTTAATCTTTTCTTACTTATATTTTATAATAAACTTTTTCAATTCTACATTTATGTTTAATTTTTAAAACTGTACTTTTAATGATAAGTTTTCCATCTTGAGGCGGATAATTCCCCGATGTGGGGAAACAAATTTTTTTTACTGGCCTCTTAAGGCCACCTACAATTTCAAGACAATTTACTTACATTAACGGCTAAAGACCTTGGAAGTCTATGGGGTTTATGTTGATAAATACGTTTAGAGGAAATGTCATTTATGTTTGTAAATTTCATTCAATTTGAACAAATAGATCTCTCTCTCTCTCTCTCTCTCTCTCTCTCTCTCTCTCTCTCTCTCTCTCTCTCTCTCTCTCTCTCTCTCTCTCTCTCTCTCTCTCTCTCTCTCTCTCGCAAATTCTGGTGCAATTACGTTTGCTTAGAGAATATTTAAAATATCATAATAACATGATAGTAATGCCTTGATGGGTGCCTCCTTCCCTCCGCTAGCCTATGGGACACCCTTGGGCAAGGTGGAGTACCCGTTTAGCCTCCCTATCAGGGTTACGTGAAGCCTTGGGTGCAGGTGGTGGATGAAGTTGAAGAGCAGCCGACAGATAGTTGTAGGTTATGGTCTCCACAGCTTCACGACGGAAGGCAGATGATCTCTTCTTTGGGAGTCATTGGCTACGGTCATCGACCAGTATGGTCACTGCTAGGAAGGAAAGCAATGGTAAACTACCTTCTTTACACATGCCAAGAATATCATGTACTGAAGCCTTATCGATAATCAGAGAAACGGCGTAAATGGGTGCTCCATAGGAGCAACCTCGCCCGGTAGGGGTAGTCATGTGCACGAGGTGACTCCAGACAGGTCATCAGGAGACTGAGTGCAAAAGAATATCAACATTGAAAGTAGGAACTAGGAATGTAAGAACTATGAGTGGGGATGGGAAATTTGATAACATTAAGAATGAAACGAGAAGATTAAATATTAACCTGTTAGGTGTACGTGAGACTAGATGGACAGGAATGGGCATTATGACATCTGAGGAATATAGAATAATCTATTCTGATGGAGAGAAACAACAGCGAGGAGTAGCAATTATAATGGATACAGAGAGAGAAAAATTGATCAAAGGATATTGGACTGTATCAGACAGAGACGATTATGAGAGACTGGTGAAGTTGAGTGGAAGACCTTTTGATGTCAACGTCATACAAGTTTATGAACCAACAGCAGACAGTAGTGATGACAGCATCGATGAATTTTATAGTGATTTAGAGAAAGCCTTCAAGAAATGCAAGAATTCTGAAGTAACTATCATAATGGTGACTTGAATGCCAAAGTTGGAAATCAACAGGACGGATGCATAGTAAGCAAGTATGGACTAGGGCAGGGGTCACCAAACATTTTTCACGGCGGACGGATAACTGACAAAATGACGAGCGCGGGCCGGATACTCATTCTGTACAATATTTGCGCCGGTCCTCCGTGGCGAAGATCTAACGGACGCGGTTCGTAATCCCGTATACCCATGTTCGAAATACAGCTGCGAGCGATTTGGCAGCAGACAACGTTGCGCTGGTTTTTACCCTATGTTATGGATGCCGGTCGTTCAAAAAGCAATGGTAAACTACTGAACGTAAACTTTCCAAGACATCAACAACAGCAAACAATGCTGGTGTTGACTGTAAACGTCCTGTCAAGAATATACAACTAACTTTAACAATAATTTCAAGCTAGAACGAAAGCTCTGAGAAAAAAGAAGAAAGACTAAGTTAATCATGGAAAGGGCGTGCAATGCACATAAACAAACAAACAAACAAACAAACAAAGACAACCAACATATTTATATTTATTTACTAAACAAAGTTATCAAAGAAGGCGATGTTAGCAAAAAGATAGTTACATCAGACACATTGTGCACATATCCGAATCTCACAAACTAAGCAGCAAAAGAGGATAGTGAGGTTTGTGAAACTGACGTGTGGCTTTCAAAATACCATCAATGTTTGGTTAGGAATTGCTGCATCCAATCAAGAGAATTGCTTTCAAATGTTCATCAGTCAATCTCATTCAATGTGGTGACTTCACAGACTTCCTTTTTGAAAATGTTAGCTCACAGACATATGTTGTTCCAAACAATGATGTCATACCAGCGGCAAATTTCTTAAGTTTCGGAAACTCAACATCAGGTAAGCAGCGGTACTTCCTTCTCAATGAGCGCCAACTGTAATTCAACTGGCACACCATTAAGGTTACAATCAAACGGATTCTGGAACAGAAGGATGTCATTCTCCAATCTGTCAAGATCTGAAAATCTCTTCAAACTCTTTGAAACAGTGAAAATGAGAAAGGTTTTCTCCTTCCAGTTGTACTTTCAACAATGACAGCTTTCTTCGAAATCTGTTGATGGTTCTGTAGAGATCACAGACGAGGTAATCTTTTCTCTGAAGTTTCAAGTTCAGTTCATTCATATCGACCAAAATTGACAGCCAGGTAGGATCTGTCAGCTGTAAATCAGCTTCATCTTTTTCAGTGAGGAAAACATCTATTACGTTTCGGAGCTTGTAAAAACGAAGCAGGACATTACCGCAGCTGAGCCACCTGATTGATATGTGATAAGGCAAGTCACAGAATTCAAAATCAATTTCTTCAAGAAAAGCCTAGAAGTGACGGTGACTGAGTGCATGTTCCCGAATAAAGTTCACAGCAGAAACTACTGGTTTCAGTACACAAGAAATATCTAAATCTTTCACACAGAGTACTTGCTGATGTACGATGCAGTGTATGAACATAGCGCCCGGAATTTGCAAATCTTCCAAATGAGTCCTGATCTGCCCCAACAAACCCTTCCTCACTCCAGTCATGTTTTTTTCCCTCATCAACTGTAACACCTCGAAGCTGATTCCACCGAAGGTTATAGTCTTGGAATATTGTTTGCACTTCCACGAAAATGACTTTCCCAGCTGTTGTTCCATGCATGCTGCAAACGGACGCCAACTCTTCCGTTATCTGAAAGTCCAAATTGACACCACAAATGAACACGAGAAGGTGTGACGTTCTCGAGAGATCAATAGACTCATCAAGCGCCAGAGAATACTCCAAGTTCCTAGCTTTCTCGCATATCTGTAGCACTATGTTCTCTCCAAGTTCTTCTGTTCTTCGCACAACTGAACTTGCCGAAAGGCTGATAGTTCCAAACAAATCGGCTTTCTCAGGACACAAGTCATTTGCTGCTTCGATCACACACACTCTTTAATGACGTTGCCATTAGTAAACGGTTTTCCTCGTTCTGCCATCTGATGCACTGTTTCGTAACTTGTACAAGTGACAGATTCATTTTCAGCAAATTTTCTCGTGAAGAGATTTCTTTGCGTTTCAAAACCACGTTTAATGGTTTCATATTTCCCAGAGCGTAATTTTCCAGAGAACTTTTAATATGTTGATGGATGTTTTGTTTCGTAGTGACGCCGAAGATTGTACTCTTTCAAAACGGCAACAATTTCGCTGCATATTACGCAGCTGGTTTTCTGGTCCTTTGTTTCCACAAAGAAGTACTTTACTCCTCACTCGGCTTCCACTTTTCTTTTCCTACTAGCCATAATTAAGCGTGAAGTACACGGGATCTGAAAATTAAAAAGACATTACATTAGAAACATAGTTAAAATCCTATTGAAACACAAGAAAAGCAGAGAACTAGGGGTCACTGGTGAAGCTACAGCTCATCAAAGGTACATATACAGTTTATAGGTACCTTTGTGTAACCGCACAGAGATGATAGAGATAATAGCACAACGCCGACTGTTCATAGGCCGTAGAAGAAGAGAAGAATAAGAAGACAAAGAGAATTCCATTCTATCTCTACGGCTAACAAGAAAAAACAACGATTTAGAGATATCAGAAGAAATTCAGGTCAGTGTACAGGGAATCAGAATAATGTAACTGTAAAGATACAACAACATCTAATTAATAATGCCAATGCCCTAATAAATAAAATTCATGATTAGACTCATTCATTCATTCATTCATTCAGTAGCATGTCCTTTGCAGAACCTCGCTCCCATAACAACCTTCCGGAAAACCTCTCGATCATAAACAAGATGTCCCGCGTCTGATACACCCATCTGGAGATCATCCGCCACATCCTGCACCCATCTTCACTTTGGCCTTCCTCTTCCTCTCTTCCCAGGCATATACCCCTCCATTATTGTTCTCTCCAGACTTTCGTGACGTTTCAAGTGACCAAAATATTTCAATTTTCTTTGTTTTATCGTCTTTAATAGCCAACCTTCTTCAATATTCAACTCTTGAAGTGTGGATGCATTTGTTCTTTTCTTTACCCAAGATATTCTTAGAACTCGTCTATAACATTTATTTTCAAAGGCGTTTATGCGCTATTCAGCTTGTTTAGTAAGTGTCCATGTCTCACAGGCGTATGTTGCAATGGGAAAGATGCATGCTCTTAAAAATCTAATTTTTGTAGTTCTGTCTGTCCCACTCCATAATTTATTCAGCTGTTTTAGTCTTTGAAGAGCAATTGATAGTCGCCGTTTAATTTCTTTCATTGTGTCACCGTTGTTGGTAATCAATGATCCAAGATATTCATAATTTTCCACTACCGCCAATTTTTCCCCATTAATGCATATTTCTTTCTCCGTAGTAGTTTTATCTGTATGCATTATCTTTGTTTTTGCTATGCTAAGATATAAGTTGTGATTTTCACTATTCAATTGGGTTGAAGCTATTAGGTTTTGTATGCCATTCTGTGTTGTGGATAGTAATACTGTATCATCAGCATATCGAATCTCCGGTATGTCATGATTAGATGCAATGACAAAATAGGCATCCCAATGAATAAACATATGCATGATCATCATTAACAGTACAATTGACATTCCATCCCAGCTTGGGTAGTCATCCAACACAGTACCAGTGATCTTCCATCACAGCATGGGTAATCATCCAACACTGTAACTGTAGTCTGATACACAACACCAGCAATTATCAGACAACAAGATGGAACAAACGTCATTCATTCAGTAGCATGTCCTTTGCAGAATCTCGCTCCCATAACAACCTTCCGGAAAACCTCTCGATCATAAGCAAGATTTCCCGCTTCAGATACATCCATCTGGAGATCATCCGCCACATCCTGCACCCATCTTCTCTTTGGCCGTCCTCTTCCTCTCTTACCAGGCATATATCCCTTCATTATTGTTCTCAGGCACAGACATAGCTATTATATTCATATATTCCTATTTAAACTTTGAAGGTTCGTTGAAAACTCACCCCACAGCAGATAATCGTCAATCCACAATCAAGATCCTCTTGGATCTTTTGGATCTTCACAGGGCCTGTCTACCCTCTCAACTGCAGTCTGAAAAAACAATGGCTACGCACGGCCGTGCCTGGGGCATGTTCGCCCATCTACTTGGTAGTGGCTCAGGTGTTTAAGTTCAAACCCTCTGCTGAAAATTAGACATCAGCATCTCTTCGGCCTAAGTTGTTCCCAATGCCAAAGAGGCGGGAACATGGCTTTACTGCGCTGTTATAGGCACTCCAACACAGCATCCCAGCATCCTATACATTTTTTACCAGGATATCAAGGGATATGCTACTCCATACTCTTGTAGAGTCGCGGCAGGCGGCTTCATGTGGTAATAGAATATATCTCATAATAGGGTTCGCGAAATGTATAAATAGGGCCACCTAAATAAACAACCTAGTGCAGCCAGGAGGTCTCCGCACGTGTGAAGATCTCCTATTATTCTAAACATAATATTTACATTTAAATTGTATCACAACGTCTCGTGTTTCATAGTTATATCAAGCAAGTTCGAGTACCGACGGCGGGCCGGATGAAATGGCGTCGCGGGCCGTAGTTTGGTGACCCCTGGTATAGAGGAAGCATAATTTGTATAGAGGAGGTATACATTGTATAGAGGAAGCATAATTTGTATAGAGGAGGTATACATTGTATAGAGGAAGCATAATTTGTATAGAGGAGGTATAAATTGTAAAGAGGCGGCATAGTTTGTATAGAGGAGGCATAACAGGAAGAATAATTTGTTTAAAGGTGGCATACATTCCTCTATTCTAGATCAACCGGAACTCGGGAAGTGGTTTTCTCAATATCTCACCGAACGCCTTTACTACCCAGTACAGTTTATGTGACCCATGTTTTGCTGGGTCTACATGGGAGCCCAGACCAATTGTTTTACCCCGCACTGCATGAGGATTTAAACATATGACCACTGGGCAGACAGGCGAGTGTATATCTCATGTGTAACAACACAACAAGCGTGATCATAGAGCTCATAGGATAGGAGACTAGAGGTCGCACTTACCATCGTCCTGTGCCATGACGGTAAGTTCTCTAACTTATTTCTTCTCATAACGTGCCTCAGAAACATTGACTGTCTACGTCTAATTTCTCTGATCAGTTTTCATTTGCCTCTAGTAGGACTTTCTCATTGGTTTGTCTGTCTGTCTATGCTATTCCTACCGGCTTCCTGGCCTAGAGGTTAGCGACTTTTCACCGTAATTCGTATACTCTCGTAAGTAACGTGACGACGGTGAGAATCAGCAGTGGTTCGAATCGCTTCGGTAACTTACGGGGTATGTGAGCCGGCCGCTCAGAAAGCAATGGCAAACTACTGAGCGTAATCTTGCCAAGAAATCAACAATCAGCTGAAAGATGCTGATGTTGACAGCGATGTCCTGTAAAGGATATGCAAACATTTGTTTAATGCTATTCTTAGGAAACGCGCTAGGCAACATAAATATTTAAAGTTTTAAGTTACCAACCACGATTCGAAATTGTCACCCCTTTGTCATCCTTCCATGGATTTCTTCCATCCGCAGACATCACGTGCTATCATGCGGACGACCAAAGCACAAAGTTAGTATCGATCATCATGTGCCTCGAGAAGTTAGGCACCATGCCTGACCTGACAGAAGTGTGTCACGTGCCTTGTGAAACTGAGTGCCAGTTCTCGCCCTGGTCGCAGTGGACCATGTGTGGGCTTGGCTGTGAGAACAGCAGGTTCCGCTACAGGCGGCTTTTGGGTACGTTACAGACTTGTATAGGAAAACGTGTACTTTATCTGTCTGTCTTTGTGTCTGTCCCTCCTTTCATCCATACATCCATACATCCATCGAACAGTTTAGCTGTTTTGGTTACTGGCTTGCTTGTCTCTGTTAGTACCTTGTTTGATTTCGTTACTGGCTTGGTTAACTTGGTTGATTCTGTCAATGTCAGCTAGGATCTCGCGATGCATCGCGATCATCTGTTCATATTCTTGCCGAGTAAGTGTCATTCGATTCTTAGTCGGGAACTTCTTGTCGGATTCACCGTAAAATCTTCGGATGTGTAACGTACTCGTTCCTCTGTAGGATGAGACAAACACGGCCTTATCACCACCGCCCACTGGTCTAATAGTCTCACCACTACGAGTCATGTAGACCCACTTAGCAGGCACAGTCTTGAGGTCTGTAGTCATCTTCTGATCACGATGGTTGAGTGTTACCAGTCTCGGGTTTATATACTAGTTTTTGAGCGACGTGTAAAACCGGTTTCAGCCAGTTTCATAGGTCAAGCGGTTCAGATTACGCTGACGTGGCTGTCTGTATGGCGCGACTAAGCGTTCTACTACCCGCTCTTTGACCTGTTGTATGTTTGAGCTGGGTTGGGGAATGCGGGTCATGATCGCCACATGACCTCTAACCATGATGAAATAGATAGTGTAGAGGGCGCCAAGTGACTTGCGTTGCACAGACTGTGAGCTACAGTCTGTGAAGTCAGAATAACAGTGCTATACATATACAGTCTCCTCACACCCCTTGCAGTTTTCTTCGTATTGAGGTCTGGTCAGCTATTAAAGACAGGACTGTAAGTATATTACAATCATTTTGTTTTTTATGTAGGTGTTTTAATACTCGTCCGCTAGTGTGGATTGACTAAAGGTTAAGGATGCCGGTGATGATGTTCGCTCGACGTTTGATGAGGATGGTTCTGGAGTATCCTGTTGTTGATTATAGTCGAGGATGCATTCCTCGATTCTATTCAGGCTTAATGTGATTATTTCTTGTTTGGTGAAGTTCTGTTGTAGTACATCCCGCAATCGAACCGTTACTAGATCTGCAAAACTACCACCCTCACCGTAATCACAAGAATGACTGAATGGATTCTCGGCTTCTTGATTTTGTGGGACATTAAGACACGCCATGCAATAGCTGTCTGGTTCAGCTCTTAGCATACTCCACAGTTTGCTAATTAGGTATTCGTGGGCCTCGGTATCTGTAGAACAAATAAGAATAGGGTACTTTATCAGCGTTATAGACATGAATATTACAGATAATAACTAGGGAGCTGATCTGGAGTTTCTGTTACATAGTTCATATATTTCTATCGCTAATGGGTATGTGGAACTATGGTCCACTTTCACCTTCCCCTACGAGTACACATTACTACCTATATTATTAAGGTACCACTATAGTGGTGTGTTCAAAAGTTCGAATGCCAGCTCTAATCCATGTCGACCCACCCTACAGTACTATACGAAGAAATGGCTTGTCTCTTCATATATAGGCGTCTAGCACCATATATCCCGTGACTTATACTAGTATTGTTAGGAGAAACACAGCGAAAATGTGAAAGCTTTATCAATAAACCAACTTACCATTAGCGAGTTGTAACATTGTGAGCTGGTTGGTGTTCACGGAGCCTGGTAATTCTATTCGACGAATGCTAGTCGTCTTATACACGGTATTTGCTTACGTAGAATGACTCATAAGAATATTGTCTGACCATGTGACCGGATGCGAGTCCATCTTTGACCATTAGTCACGTGTTTCGGATGTATCCCATAAGCCATGAGACCGGCTACAGCGCCATCTTTGATCGGTTTTAGTCACGCGGTTGTAGACTTACACATGTCATCGAGTGCGACGCCATCTTTAACTGGTTTTAGTCACGTGTTTCGATTGTATACCTTAGACATATGATCGGAAGCATCACCATATTTGATCGGATGTATCGTTATGTTGTCAGTACGCTCTGAGTCAACCTCCAGTTTTCCCCAAAGACATGTCTGAACACGTTCACGTACGTTAACTCCGCCGACATAGCCCTGTGGTGAGTCACTCGATCGGTCACGTTCAGCTGCTGACGATGCTGCTGTTGATGCTGATGATTATAGTGATTTTGTTGACGGAGCTGGGTGATGCTGATGCTGGTAATCCGGGTGAAAGACACTACAGGCGATTATGGGTACCGGTTGGTCAGAAAGACATCGGTAAGCTTGTCCAAGAAGCATGAATGCTGGGGCTGACTGCGACGTCGTGTAAATGCAATGCGTTACAACTTGACTGCAGTATGTAATAGTCAGACACAACCATAGTACAAGGCATAGTTTTGGTCGTGATGTGATACGGTGAATCATGATAGCACACGATCAACCAATCAATATTAGTGCTGAGTGCAACGTCCTGTAAATGGCTTGCCTTACAGCTTAACTGTGCTATGTAAAAGGTAGACACACAGGTATAGTACAATACCTAGCTTTGGCCATGCGATGACACGGTAAAGCATGGTGGTACACGATCAAACAATCAATGTTGGGGTTGCATGCGACGTCCTGTAATTGATAGCACACACACACACGCATGTACATACACGAACGGTTACGCATGTGACATGACTGCCGCTTGTTCAATAAGACAGCAGTAATCTTACCCAGCAAGCACACCACTCCATAGAATGTTGGGTCTGACTGTGGTGTCGTGTAATTGATAGCACACCCGCGCGAACGCACGCACACGCACACACGCGCGCGCTAGCGCACACGCTCTGCTTGTATTTCGTATATAATGACAATTGCAAACTTGCCCAGCACACACGAAACTCCAAAGAAAGTTGAGGTTGACTGTGATGTCCTGTAATTGATAGCACACGCGCGCGCACGCACGCGCGCGCTAGCGCACGCACGCGCGCGCTAGCGCACACGACCTGACTGTGGTTCGTATATAATGACAATTGCAAACTTGCCCAGCACACACGAAACTCCATAGAAGGTTGAGGTTGTCTGTGATGTCATGTAATTGATAGCATACCCACGCACGCACACACGCCTACATGCGCGCACATATGCGCACAGATGTCCTGATGGTCCACGCGTACCAATCAATGCTGGGGTTGTTTGAACGTTCTGTAAATGCATTGCATAAACAATGTTGGGGTTGACTGCGACGTCCTGTAATTGATAAGACACACACACGCGCTCACCCGACAGTACACCCACGCTTTGGTCGTGAAATAACATGTTACATCATGGTGGCACTACGACCAATTCAATCAATGTTGGGGCTGCATGCGACGTCCTGTAATTGATAGCACACCCACCCACCACACACACACACACACACACACACACACACACACACACACACGTGACATGATTGTCGTTGGTCCATAATGATAATGGCAAACATGGCCACCAAGCACACCACTCCACCGAATGTTGGGACTGACTGTGATGTCCTGTAATTGATACCACACCCGCGCGCCTCGCACGCATACACACACGCGCGCTAGCGCACACATATCCCGCGTGACTAAGTCATCAAGGCAAGTACGTATATATATATATATATATATATATATATATATATATATATATATATATATATATATATATATATATATATATATATATATATATATATATATATAGCACTGGGACAACTTACCTACAGCTATAGAATTACATACATATATAATTAAATAAATACATACATATCTATTTATATTTGATAGTTTCAAATAATATATATAACAGTTTCGGATAGGAATATTTTTATTTTTTCGCCACAGATATTCCCTTCACAATCTTCTGACGGCTATCTACAATAAGCATTGAAGGCCGTCCATGTTAATTGACAGTTCCGTAGGCGTTCTAAATGAGCAGTATCATTTAATCTCGCTGTCGCTGGTCATTGTATTTTTCTAGCGGGGTGTGCTCGGTGAAGCGATATGCTTGACCGGTATTGGAAAATCTCCTGGTCGCTGTCTATTGTGTGTGCTCTTTACCTGGTGGCGCAGGTTTCTTTACCTGGTCGCGTAGGTATACAGCCATTCAAGGGAGGTCAGCACTTAAAATGGGAAACAATTCTGGTTTGAGCCAAGGGCTCCGATTTATTTCCCTTGGAATATTTTTATAATTAAGGGGTATAACTTTGATGTTTAATAATATTACATATTTTAATGTATATCTAGGAATATTATGGCTTATTTTAAATGAGAGTCAAAGTTATATATTGACGTACCTATTCTCTAGTATACATACAAGAAATTTTGGCGTTATTACATGTGTAAGGGTTAATTTTTAATACATTTTCTTTGTCTGGTATATTCATAAAGCAGATTTTGACCATGCGCGTAAAGGTTATACATTGGGTCGTGACTTCTGCTGAAGCGTGCAAAAGTTTATTAAGACGGTCATTACTTGACCTACTCGGGTTCGCTCGAGAGATGGAGTAAATTATTGTCATATTGACTTCAGTCTTCTTCATCGAAGGGTCTAGACTGGGGTTCGATCACCCACCGCCGCGGTGCCACCACACCCGCCTGGTCGGATCACGTCGGACCAAGGTGTACACCCGATCGGGCCGGATCGCGCCTGTTTGCGCCGGTTCGGGTACGGGGGACCTTGATAGGGGGACCTGGGTAGGGGGAAGCCATGGACCGGAAGTAGTCACCACGACAACCGGAAGTGACAACCGGAAGTGGTCATCCAAACCAAGAAAAACACCCGCCAAATTCAAAAAAGGCGGTCGCCGAAGGACACAGTTTGGTGACGTCAGAGCATAGGACCATGACTTTTTATATAGTAAAATATGACGTCAGCCGAAGGACACGTGTCCTAAAATCCTAAGTAAATACAACGTGACTTACTACTCCTACCTAGCTATCTATATATCTATCTATCTATCTATCTATCTATCTATCTATCTGTCTGTCTGTCTGTCTGTCTGTCTGTCTGTCTGTCTGTCTGTCTGTCTGTCTGTCTGTCTGTCTGTCTGTATATCTATCTATCTATCTATCTATCTGTCTGTCTGTCTGTCTGTATATCTGCATGTCTGTAGGTCTATCTGCTTGTCTGTCCGTCCATCTATCCGTCTATCATTCTCTGTCTGTCTGTCTGCCTGCCTGTATGTCTATTTGCCTGCGTGTTTGCCTAATGTAACTATCCATTACTCTCTGTCTGTCTGTATGTCTGCCTGCATGTCCATCTATCTGTCTATCACTCTCTGTCTGTCTTTCTGACTGCCTGTGACTGAACACCTTCTAGCGTGTTATGTACGTCCTCTCCTTACAATCTGTTACATGATCTGTAAAAGGCCAATGCTACACATCTCTCCCCAGAAGCCAGCAAGAACAACTCTGAATGTCGTAACACGGAACTGCATCCCCGAGACGAGCACCAGGAATGTCTGTGTGACCAGCTCAAGTCTTCCCTGACCGGAGGATGGTCCGACTGCATTGTAACAAGCTATGGGGAGGGTCCCATAATGTCCCGTCACAATATTTCAAACTTATTCTTTTGCTCTGGCTGGGGATAGGTCTTTGCTGCCAACCCTCATCCGTTCCCCGGACTTACTGTCACTCTATCTTTCGACCTCAGGGTTATTTCCTGCAGTGTATTTCTGGCTGACACACACGTAACATGACGATCGTCTCAGTCACTATAATTTGAATTTAATACCGTAATAAAGACAACACAGAAGAACACCAAGACAGATAAACCTAAACAAGTCCAGAAAACAAAACTGATGAGATAACTCTAGTCCAGAAATGAATCCAGAAAACTCTGAACATCATCTAGCACAGATCTTGAAATTGTCCAGTCATTTCACAACTGCCTCACCGGGCCAAGATTCCAGTCTCTCTATCCAGCGTCGGTTGTTCGAACAACAGCTTCCAAGTTTCCTAGGTCACCACGATATAGTCAGTAATCTGGTCTGGGAAAGTGCCATGGGTTCACTGGGCACAATTGAGGTTGGGAACCAAAGTCATGATACCAGATTGGATATAGGGAATGAATCAGAGTCTTTCACTGTCCCGGACAAGGATGGGAATTGGCGTAGGTCCAAACCGCCTCATCAGAAAAACACTCGACCTTCAATCGATGAGACTTGAGTTGTGGTCTTTCCACTCATTTAATTTCGTGTAATGCTTCTTTCTTAAAATTAGAAAACATTCTACCTCATATGTCCACTGACTTGCCCTGGCTTCTTCAGGTGCTTAGGACTTTAGGTATAGAAGCCTTGTCAATTCCCTCAACACACTTTCCGGTTTATACTCGACCTTAAGTTGATGAGAGGACTTCAAAAGAAGGACCCTGTAGATGATAACATTTTAGTGAGGGATCAAGCTGACTCATGCACCACACATTAGTTATGCATTTCGGCTTACCAACACCAGTTTATAAGTGGCTTGCTTGAATGCGTCGGACATGTCAGGTAGCCCCTGGATTGGCTACGTCCTGGCTTGCATAGACCTCCAATCTGTAGACGTCCGGTCGGCTACACTATGCACCCTGTTGCATACACGAATCACTCTCCACACTCATACCCTGCCTTTATTATTATTGGGCACATTCGTTTCCCAGCTTCTCTCTCCCTCGCAAACCATGCCTTTCTCACAACCAAGATCTTGTGGTGTGGTGCGCCTAGTAATCTGTGTGTTTCTCCCCGTTAACTAATAGTATAGTAGTGGGGTTGTATGGCACGCAGTGTAGTTCCCCATTCCCAGCAAGAATATGAAAGAAGATACTACCTCTTCCGGCTGCTGCTCTTGTCTGAGCTGCCGCCGCCATGGACCGGCAGTGCCTCACCTAACAGTAGATTCAGAGAAATGCAGGTTCTCTCAATGAGATAAAGAAGTTTATTTATAATCCCCACATCATCCCATCGACTAAAAGACGAAAGAATTAGCACCGTGGATAGCCTCTTCCGGCTCAAGAAGATAGATCATAGATTGGTGGACCCCATCCCCAAGGAGCCCTTCCCTCCTTCCGGCACACCGTAGCTATCTAATGTGCTTATACTTAAATGAGAGATGCTACTAAGTAACGGTAAGCCGTAGGAAGAAAGATATCACTCGTCTATCGGCTGCCAAGAACAAGCGATATCATTTGGTAACTACTTATTCTTCAGATTTGTTCCCTTGCCATGCCAAGATTAAGACGCGTAGCCAGATTGGCTAACGGTCACCCCCTCCCAATATGGCAAGACTGCTGTTTCGCCATATCCTCTCAGTCGTTAAGACAATAGAGATTTATAAATGCAAAACTAATTACAACCTAAGATTACCTTTCTTAGCCCATCAGTATTCTGCCTTTAGAATGTCGCAATCTTTAACTTGGACTCTTGACATTAGGCAGTAGGTAGCGATCAGTAGAAACGGACATGAATCCTCCAGAAGCCGCATCAGTGCACATTTGGCGCAAGGCGCTCCATCGGGTCTACCCGAAAGAACCAAACATATATCTACTCGCTCCATGTAAAGATTGTGTTATGAAGGTAACCCAAAGAACTATCTTTCATGGAGATTGAGCGAACAAGAGAACTGAGAGCTTCCGAAAGCCGTTTCCCCCTGTTTTCCCAAAATCAAAGAAGGCATGAGGACATGAGCCATTGGCGTTTCTGTAACAGAAGTAGGGTATTAGAGTTTGGTGGGAAAAGGCTACAGCACGATTGAGCATCGGGGGAGAATGAGAGGAGAGATGCTCAAGTCGTGACGTAGTGGGTTGTCAGGGGCAGTCAAGATCAGGGCCTGGAACTGGAAGGACGCCATGTTGATAGAACAAATTATACAGAGGAAAATAAACCTTATTTATATGATACCAACAGTCTTTCTTAGTCCTTCACACTGTTATAGGACTAATTTTGGAGCCTACGACACAGGATTCGAGCCTGGTACAGCGCGAAGTCTCAAAATGCTGTCTACTGAGTAACAACGCGGAGTCTCTCAAAATGCTGTCTACTGAATAAGATCGCGGAGTCTAAAAACGATGTCTACTATATAATATATCGAAGTAGCTCAAGATCCTTGGTCCGTTTGTGTCGATCGCCAGAAACAGAATTTCGGCACGGTTCTAAACAAGTATTGAACATAACAAAGCGCAGTTGGAAAAATGGCCAATAAGTTATCTGAGAAAAGTACAGCAACCAAAAGCCCGGCCAGGGGTGGTTGTTTGTAAGTCTTTTTCAAGACTTGATATTAAAATTTAATTGGCGTCAAGAAAAGGTTGAAGACCAACTTGCCATAACAGGTTGCAGCGCCTGCGATTGTCATCAAACCGGCGAGCATCAACTGTAAACACCATCCTAACGACTCCTCTTGTCCATTACTCGGGCGAACGTGTCAGGAGTGTGCTGAACCTCAAGTCAGTAAATCGATATCTCGAGCGAGCAGGAGTGTGCTGAAAGTCGGCCCAGTTTGATCGTGTCTTGAGCGAGCAAGAGTTTGGCTAAAGGGCAATCCAGTCTGATCGTTGTTTCAGGTGAGCAAGAACTTTTCAATAAGACAATCAAGTTCAGCCTCAATGTTAATAGGTTTTGCTCTGAGCGCTAACAACTGAGTCGTCATAGAAATAAAAAAGAACGTTGTTAAAAGACAATCAAGACAGCAAATAAATACCTCATTACTTCATGGATTGCACCCTGTTTTGTTGACGTATCAGACTATCTCGGGGCTCTACTGCAAATGAGAGCCGCTCGCTAATCCTTTTGGGCTCTGATACGTATGAGTCGTTCTCAAGACGTCGATTTGATGTACTCCATTTCAGAAGGGACCCAACCAAGGGTTGAAGTACTGTACTGAGGCATCCCAAGAAGAGAAACTACCTTAGAAGAAAGAACTACCTGATGATACCTGAAACGTGATCGATTGGAGGAACATTTCAACTGGTACAGACTCTTGGCGTTTGAATTTAACCTGACGGCGAACTTAGAAGAATACGTCTTGCTTGGATCGGGAAACAAGAGTAGGGTAATCTGTAAACCTGTTAGCTAGTCGAACTGTTCTTGGTGTAGATGTGATTGGTATTTCTTAAATTAGCAAGTTACAAATGTGACATTGTTTGTTTGGTCTGTATAATAAAATTTCAGCACAGCAGAACCATCACAGCACAGTGGAGAAACAGGCATAATTTCGGCTGAGTTCAAGACGAGTTTTTTTTTCTCCAGGTACCAAAGAATATGCAGAAGAAGAAGTAGAAATATTGTTTCAGGTTGATAGAAATTTCAAAGGAAGTTAAAATGAATTACTTGTATGTGGAATTACAACGTATTAGTACATGGTTGGGGGAATTAAAGGTGTCAATTACTGAAGTAGAGAATTTTATGGAAACGTTGAAGAACAGAACGATTAGACAAGACTCTTATAGATTTATGGTAGACTGTAATGGAGTAGGAAAGAATAACAGGAGACAGCCATTGCTTAATAAAGACAGAAGACAATATAGTTATGATGAACCAAAGTTTAATGGTTATAGAGTAAAAGACGGTGAGAACAGACGTAATGGTGAAAGCTCGGACTGGTATAGTTGTTGTAAATACTAAAATGCGCGTGAGAGAAACCTTTCAAGGAAATCATGGGACTGGCCCTCTCACAGTGCAACCGCTAGAAAAAGACGTAACGACTGGTCTGAAAAGAGACAAAGACAATATTTGAAGTCAGGATCGAAGGACAGAGTAGAACACAAAGATAAGAATTCAACGACTCCTAAAGTACTTGCTAATATTAAGATTGAACAGGAAAAGAAGACGACGTTATTAGTAAAGAAAATAAACCGAGAGACACAGACGCAGGCAGGTAATACGATAGAAAATAGTACGCAGACTCAGGTAGATACAATAGAGAAAAAGGTCCAGGTACAACCAGCCAGCAAGATAACAAAGGGAAGTCAAACTGACTTAATAGAAACTCAGTCAAAATCAACTCATTTGACTAAGGGAGAAAAGGTTGAAGGTAAGAAAGATAGACAGACGAGAACCAAGGACGAAAGAAAGCCAAAGAGGAAAAGTATTGAAGAAAGGAATAGTAGTATGATAGTAAATAGAGGTACTGCCGTGTCAAGTTCCTCAGGTATAGACATGAAACTAATTCCCAAATGGTGTAGGAATATTAGCTGTCAGAGTTCAGGTTACGGAGAAGATATTCCTACCGCCGCATATTATAGTGATGCTGAAACAGATATTAATACTGATGATTCGGAGAATGAGAGAGCTGCACTACGAGCAGATCCTGAATCGAAGCGTGATGTTCCCTCATACGGTGTAGTTACTGGTAGACAGACGGACAGAGTTTTGGTTAATGACTCTTTAGAAATAGATACCAGTTTATATGACAAGAAAGTAGGGAAGACTAAGGGACGAAGACCGAGAAAGAGAAAGAAAGTCAGACGTTCTAAAGATGACTATGGGAATAGGGTCGACGTGTTTGCAGTAGCCTATGGGTATGATGAAGGAACTATTGTCAGTGTGTCATCTGAAGACGAGATGGGGAAGTACAAACGTTACGTAAGGTATATAGGAAACAGTGAGCAGACCGACGCAAATAAAGGAAATAGAAAGAAATCATTTAAGAAGAAGAATAATAGTAGACAGATAGCGGGAATTTACTCAACGACAGAAAGTGACTTAGGAAAAATAGAAGACCTTATGACTTTAAGACCTGAGTACTTTAACAGCTTAACAACAGATAGTGAAGATGACATAATTAGAAAAAGACATACTAATGTACTGAGAGACAACGAAATATTTAACTTGAACACACTCTATAACTGTTAAAATTCCATGGGTGAAGAAGGAAAATGAAATAGTTTTGGCTTATCAGAAGAATTGCGGTTTGAGCATATAGATATATGAGCTGTCTAAAATAGGCAGATGAAATTTTTTGGTGTGGCATCACATGGTACAGGGTAGGCGATAGCGTTGTTGAGGATAGAGAGTTACGAAAAATGATATTTTACGTGGATACGTAATACAGGATATCTGGTTTTTGAGTCCGGTGTAGGGAGAGTAAACTAGATAAAATGAGTTTGTCCGGAATGGATAGATACAGAGAGTTAATCACGTTGAGTGATGTATAAATGGTGTGATTAAAGTAGAGTAGATTCAGCACAAAATTAGTAGGGGGTGAGAGATAAACTAAGTATGAATATTCGTACTAGAAATGGTTCGACTCAGAGCTATGACGCGATGTCTGAGATAGTTTCGCTTGGGAGTTTGAGAAGTAAGTATAGTATGGTTGACAGGTGAATCGAGAGTGTCTGGTGAGGAGATATAGATTGAGCAGGAATTGAGTATCCTGTGTGTAAAATAGCCAGTTGAACGTGAGAATAAAAGTAAAAGACTGTAGAAGTGGATGCTTGAAAAATACGAGTTACGTCGTGCTTGCGGAGAAAGAAGAGCTGATTAAGTCTGAGAAAGTTGTTGTGTGGAGAAGTATAGAATGATAGTTACGAGGTTAGTGGTTCAGCGGAATGAGGTTTGTTTTGAAGAGATAGTAGATAGTGCTGTGAAAGCGGTATAAGTTGCGAGAGGTAATGTATAGGGTCTGACCTTCGTATAGGAGTGAGTGATTGAGTAAAGTAGAAATAAGAAAGTAGTGAATTGTGAAAGTTCTGTGGAGTAATTCGTCTGGTTATGCGTTGTTCATACGTGAGTATAACGGTAGACAAACAGATGTTCGTCGCGATGAGTGAAGTTGGATTGAGCTGTGATGATGTCGCCTAAGTGAAATACATAGATAAAATGTAAGAGTGAAGCTGATATATCTTGTGTCAATGTGTGTAGAGGAAGTCGATACGCTTAGATTGTGGTGAGTGATTGCTAGAATGTTGAATTGATGTTTAAATTGTTGTTGTGAAGTAAGAGTATAGACACGTTAGGTTGCCGCGATGCGAGAATAGTCGTGAGGTGAGAGCGAGGTTGTGTGTCACTGTCCGTGTGAATATGAGAAGAGTGGTTGATAAGTGACGTTGATAAAACGTGGAACATAGAGTATGCGAAAATTGAGAGATAGAAAGAACGTGATTAGAGAATTGTGATGTCCTTTGGTTGGAATGGGTGATCTTGGAAGGAAATTATGGAAGTTGTATGACAGGTTGATGGAAAGAGAGTTAACATTCTGAATGATGTTTCATAAAAAAATGTTTAGTATTCTTGACAGGAACATGTCGAAGCAGGAATACCTAATACTGAGAAATGAGGAAAGTGAGGTCTGTCAGTTATAAGTGGCGTGAGTTGCAGTTCTGAAAGAATCCCTATAAAGAAGACGAAGAGTGAAAGATACGGAGGTAAACAAGCTTAGTTAAATGAATGTTGGAAAACGTGTTCGGAGGAGGGTGACCGGTTTGATTATCGTCACGATACAAGAGTGCTAGGAAAGACTTGAGGATAGCTTAGAGTAGTCGTGGTGAGATGTTAGAAAGTAATGATACGTTAAGTAATTGCGTCGGATAGACGAGAAACTTAAAAGTAGAATTAGTTATTGGTACAGTAAGTAGATGTGTTGGTGGGAGGTCTATAGTAAATAGACAAAGTTTTGTTGGACGTAGGAGAGTGGAGATACCGTAGATAACGGTAATAATGATTAAGAAGTAGTAGTGATGTTTGGTATAAATCCAAGGGAAACAATTGGTGTGCCGAGCCACAGGTTAGTGAGTAGATAGATGACGGCTGGTACATTGAGATGACATTAGAATAATCGCCACATTAGTAATAGATAAAATGAGTTGACCTGTAGTTTACAGAGCTTGTTTAAGATGATATTCTAGATATGGTGATGTGTTAAGAGTTAGTTTTGTAAAATGTTGTGAGGGGAGATAATCAATGTTTGACTTCCAGAAAAAGGAACGGTCAGTTGTTGAGTAGTGATTTTGGTTGAGGGGAACAAGTATTGTTCCGCGTTATGATGGTCTGTAGTTAACAGATATACATACTTGGCGGTGAAGTGTTTTGTTTTCTAGGTTATAGAAATAGTGGAATGAATAGCTCATATAGGAGGCCAATGTTAAAGGGCCACTGTACGTAGTTAATTTGAAGGGAGTTATTTTTTTAAAAACCTTCTCTTTAGCGAGAAGACAATTGTTTTATTGCCTCATGTATAATGTTTTTTTTTTTGCTTGATTTGGTCCTGTAAAATGATTGTTATTATTTTAAAATAGGATTATTGTGTTCTTAGAATTGTGCATACAAACTACTGGTCCGTAAAAGAGACCAGTAGTATTAGGTAACAATAGATTAGGATGTATGTAGTATTATTTTAATTCATCATCACCATCGTCATCACCATGATTATCACCATCATCATCATACCTTTAATTGATATGAGGGGAAACATAAATGATGTTATAAAAATTTGGGGGGGGGGGTATGATATCCTGTTGTGATTTTATTTCGCTGTTTTGTATGTTAAATAGTAGTTAATTAAGTTATGTTTAGTTTACATAGTTTAGTCTGGAATAAAAACAATATATGGGATTTAATTGAGACCTTCGTTCAGAAAAGAGTTAATAAAACTACTGAGAGCTAAGAGAGAGACACATTCTCTTTGTGAAGAATAAGTTCATGGGTATTATATTACTCTGATAATCAGCATAATGAGGGTGATATGGTTGTGAAGTAGTAGAAACATATACCGGGGATGGTTATGGAAAAGTTTAGAGTTACACTAAAGTCAGCATTGGAAAAAATATGGGATTGGAAGCCAGATGGGAGAAGAAAAGATTAGTGAATATAGCAGTGGGATAAATGAGGAGAAAGTTTTAAACATAGTTTCCATGGGGTCAGAAGAGCCATGATGTACACAGGATTGCTGGGTTATAGAAGAAGAACTGGGTAACGGGTTACCCCAGACAAATAGCAAAAACATGAATTGAATCCATGTTTAAATCTGAAGAGTGATTAGACACTGCGGATAACAGTAAAATAGTAAGAAATGAACATAGTGGAGACATAATGACAAGGGGTTTTTGTGGGTCCGTAATATATGGACTGAGATAAAGTTGATTGCAAGCAGTCACAGACAGGAGTTAGGGGTAGTAGATTGTTGCTGTCGATAACGGCATAAGGGGAGCTTTTAATAGAGATGCCCAAAATAAATGGACAGTAAGGGGTCGCTGAAATTTTCGGCGAGAGAATTCTGAGTGAGGTATAGGAGAAGATTAGTTATGTGAGATGATGTGTATAATGTTGGAGGAGGTCTTAAGGGATAATAGACCTTTTTAATTGTGTCCTCGGGATATGTTTTGTGGTTGACATTACAATGAGAGGTTGAAGTAAGGTTCAGAGACATAAAAGTAGTAGTGTCTGTAATATATAGACACTTGAGACTGAATAATAATTTTTGATGGTTGGTATTTGATGCTGTAGATAGCAGCGTAAACGTTTACCAGAATGAGTGGTACTGTAGGAGATATAATTATTTTAGACTTTATTACATAAAGTCTCAAGTGACATAGGGGGGTAAAGGAGTGTGGTTTGGTAAAGGTGTGTGTGATTTAGCTAAGTAAGAAAGAGTTCTACTGCTTCTTTTAAATACCGGTGGCCACCGATTCTTTGTCTTCCTATCGTGTGAAAGTGATTTCAGGTTAGTTGAAAGTGGGGAATTAGTAGTGTTGGTGATAAGAATAAGGAGTTGGTATCAGCGTTTGAAATGGTAAGCGGATTGCTTATGAAGTGGAAAAGAAGTATTTAAGAAGATGTGTTATGATGTATTGTATAAAGTTGAGATTTAAATGTTATTAAGGATATGTAAATATGTTATGTTTGTTTGAAGGGCCAGAAACGAAGAAGAAGTAGGTTGACTATATAGCAGGGGAAAGAGTTAAAGAAATAGAATATTTACTTAAGTTGGAGTTGGTTTGGGGAAGATTAGAGGAACTGTGAGAGGCAAGGAAAAGAGAGGGAATAGAGTAAGGGGATTAGGAGTAAAGATTTTTTCCTTTATAGGAAAAATTCTTTAGTAAACAGAGGGAGGTGTAACAGAAGTAGGGTATTAGAGTTTGGTGGGAAAAGGCTACAGCACGATTGAGCATCGGGGGAGAATGAGAGGAGAGATGCTCAAGTCGTGACGTAGTGGGTTGTCAGGGGCAGTCAAGATCAGGGCCTGAAACTGGAAGGACGCCATGTTGATAGAACAAATTATACAGAGGAAAATAAACCTTATTTATATGAAACCAACAGTCTTTCTTAGTCCTTCACACTTTTATATTTCACCACATAGGCCCCATCTTAAGAAAGTCGAACCCTACGAACTTTCTACTGCCAGAGGTTCTGTTCGAATGGCCCCACCCTCACATTCAACCATAGGATGCCGTGATAGGAAATCCGCTCCCACATTCTCCCTTCCGGGGATGTATTCGACCGTGAACTGATACGGTTGTAGGAGCAATGACCATCTCATTAACCTCGCGTTCAGTTTCTTAGAAGTTGCCAAAAAGGTCAGAGGTTGATGGTCGGACTGCACTTTGAACGGTACTCCATACAGATAAGGTTGAAATTTCTGTACCGCCCACACTAGAGCCAGACATTCCCGTTCGACTGTGGAGTAATTCCGTTCGGCGGGTAAAAGTTTTCTACTTGCATACGCCACCGGACATAGCACCGAAGCATCATCTCGCCCTTCCTGCAACAAAGTTGCCCCAATCTCTATGTTACTCGCGTCGGTTCTTAGAACAAACGTTTTCTCAAAATTTTTGGAGTTTTTT
>JACEFZ010004098.1:0-16198 GCA_014155875.1 Cepaea nemoralis
GCCCCAAACATCATAAGGGAAGAAATACAAACTAGAATCAACTCTGGAAATAAGATATACTATGCACTACAACATCTACTAAAATCAAAGGCGCTATCTCGTAACACCAAAATCACAATCTACAAAACACTGATCAGACCAGTTGTGCTGTATGGCTCTGAAACCTGGAGTACAACGAAAGGAGACGAAGCCTTGTTACAAACCTTGAGAACAAAATTTTAAGACGCATCTTTGGACCCATTAGGGATACACAAAGTGGAGAGTGGAAAAGAAGAAGTAACAAAGACATTTATGATTTGTTTAAGTCCCCGCTAATCACTGGTATCATGAAGGCTAATAGACTACAATGGCTGGGGCATATAGAAAGAATGGAAGATAATAGGGAAACAAAACTCGCTTACACTCAGGAAATAAATGACCGTAGACCCCGAGGTAGACCAAGAAGGCGGTGGAGAGATAATATACATACAGACCTACAAGCACTTGGAATCAACGACTGGCATGAGAAGGTCCACCAGAGAGACGAATGGAGACAGATTGTATTTGCAGCAAAGAACCTCAATGGCTCGGAATGCTGAAGAAGAAGAAGAAGAAGAAGATAAGGGCAAACTGTCACAAATACAATGTTCACCAATGCAGAGGCTTTACTCAAGCTGTGCTGTCTGACATTGGGAAACTAAAATACATTGACATGTAAATAACATATAAGTGAGCAGAAAGACACGGGGACATGGGTTTTATCTTCTCATAGTTCATGCAGGGAGTCTGCCTGGCCAAGTGGATATGTCGCGTGCCTCGCACTCCGAATGTTGTGGGCTTGATGTCCGGCTACGATATTCGGTTTACTAATGCAATGTTCTCGGAGGCTCCTGGGGGTCGTCGCTGGAGCTAAGGAGTTGGTGATCGGTGCGACACTTTCCGTAATCCCCCAGCTCAAAGAGACTAAGCCATATGGGATAAAACTTTGTGCAATGAAGTCAATCCTCTTGACTATTAAGCGCTTTCTAATAATCTATGTCGTGTGGATTTGGTGATCACTCTGTCTGTAGTCTTCCGTCTCTTTCTAATAATCCATGTCGTGTGGATTTGATGATCACTCTGTCTGTAGTCTTCCTTCTCTTTCTAATAATCCATGTTGTGTGGAATTGGTGATCACTCTGTCTGTAGTCTTCCTTCTCTTTCTTATAATCCATGTCTTGTGGATTTGGTGATCACGTCTGTCTGTAGTCTTCTGTCTCTTTCTAATAATCCATGTCGTGTGGATTCGGTGATCACCCTATCTATAGTCTTCCGTCTCGTGCACATCCAATAATTTCTGTTACAAATGTTCCTACATGCTATGATGTCTATAGTCTCCCCCTCACGTGTACATCCAGTAATTTCTGTTACTGATGTTTTTCCATGCCAAGATGCCCAGCACATTCTTTTCCTGTGGTTCATTGAATCTCTTCTCTTCCAACTTTCCGGTTGTCACGACGTCCTCCAGCTGTTACCTTGCACAGAGAATTTAGACTGTTCTTTCCTGATGGGTGTAATCAGTTCATTTTGTGACTTAACATCTTTCAAGAAAACCTCACTATTCTGTTGTTGTCTTTTCGTTTACGTTCTTCTAAAAATGATTCTTTACAATATACTATATTATGCTGATGATATCCTTCGATGCCACCGTCTCAGTTCATCCAGCATCATTACTTTCGGTTTGCCTCTGCCTCTTTTCCCACCGATCTTCCTAGTTGTCACGCCGTTGTCCAATGCTTCTCCTCTCATCACATGACCAGACAAAGATATTTCCCTCGTTCTTATAGTTGTACGAGCAGCATTGTTCTTATTCTGCCCTCTATCCTTCATTGGGGCATAAGTCCTTAAATATCTGATTCAAATTCATCCTATCTTTGGCTATGCCATGTAACTTTGTCCATGTTTCCGCCTCCACCTCGCGCCATGTCTTTTCTAGAAGCGCCTCCTGTCCTCTTGATTGGCTTGGTTATTCTTCATTCATCATCTTTGAACTTGGACATGATTGGTTGGATTGTGTGTCTAAGGTTTGTCTACTGGATGCAGTAGCCAATCACAAGCCCAACTCGCCTCGGTGGCTTCCTACGACCTGTATGGCAGGTTACAGTGTGATGCTATTCTCTGCTTCCCTGCAGGGTACAGGAAACACACGGGTGTGTCCTATTTAATCACCTCTCACGACATGCACGGTAGGTTCATCATCATCATCATCATGTGCCGTACCGATAAGCATGGATGTCTTCGAGAATTCGCTAGACGGTGACGCGGTCATCTACATAGTTGGGTCGGTCGTTCGACATGTAAGAAGCTCATGGGCCTTCACGGCTCAGACCGGAGGGAGAGTTGTGAAGGAGGACGCTGGTTCTTTTGCTGAGACCACAAGTTGCCTGTCTATGAAAGTCATGGCAGTAATTAAAGCAATAACATGGCTCGAAACACAGACATTCACTAGGGCATGTTTCCTTAGCGACTCAATGAGCATGCTCAAGAGTAGAGAGATGGGGTGGATCCGAAGAGAATGGTTGCTGTCTCTGGAGCGGTCTCGGCTGGCAAAGATTAGTTTCATCTTCGTGCCAGGGCATGCGGGAGTACAATGAAATGAGCGGGCTGACAAGCTCGCGGGTAAAGCTACTTTGGAGGGCGGACGCGCTATGGACCAGGCTGACATTCTGTTGTTGTTGTCTGTCCATCAAGAATGATGATGCCCATTCATTTCATCCAGTGGGGTTAAAAGTATGGAGCCGTGGGTTATAAGATGGCTGATAAGGCCTATTTTGACTCGAAATGTTCTTTGACAATGTGGACAAAGATTGCTTGACGTTTCTGGAGGAGGATTTCCTGCAATGGTTTTTCTGTCCTGCCTTTTATTTACAGCTCTTGCAGTCCTGGTTGCCTCACACATGACTGCACCCTTGTGTAATGATGCACGCCACGAATTTCGGTCTCTGGCTGCAGTCTCCCAGGTGTCATGATGAATTCCAAAAGCATTCAGTGAGATTTTCATTTTTTGATATACAAATCCGAACGGTGAGGTGAGTATGAACGTTTTCTCTATTACCATTTTTTTTAATTAAACATTTTCTTCAACTAACATTCTTTTCAACTAACATTTTTTTCAATTCTCATTTTCTCTTCATTGCTTCCATTTTTCCATGCTTTTGTTCTTTTCGTCCTGTCGTCACCTTCTGATGTAGTCACAGGAGATCTCCTTGACTGTATGTTGTGTTTGTGAATGTGTTTGTTTGCTGATGAAGGCTAATCGCCGCAACGTTCTGTATGTGTCTTAACTCTGTTATGTAAAGCTGCACTACTTTGTGCCATTTTATAGAGACATTTTCAGAGTGTCTTTAAAGCGTTTCCTCTGGCCACCTTGGGAGCGTTTACCACAACGCAGTTCGCTGTAAACAATTCGTTTAGGGAGCCTGTGATCTGGCATGCGAGTCAAGTGACCAGCCCAGCGATTCTGATTCTTCATCAGTATAGTGTGGATACTGGGCATGGACGCTCTTTCTAGGACTTCATTGTCTGGGGTCTTGTCTTGCCATTTAATCTTCAGTAGCTTCCTTAGGCAGTCTGTGTGGAAGTGGTTTAATTTCCTAGTGTGTCGCTGATAAACAGTCCAGGTTTCACAAACATATAGCAGTGTGGATAATACAACTGCTTTGTAGACTTTTAGCTTTGTTTTCAGGCTTATTCAGTTCTGTCCCATACATTCTTGTAACAGTCTGCCAAAGGCCCACTGGCCTTGGAGATTCTTGCATTCACTTCGTCATCAATTGTGGCAGCTTGTGACACAGTGCTGCCAAGATAGGTGAATTTGTCCACAACACTTAGTCTATGATCATTCACTTTGATATTCGGCACAGTGTGATTATTCCCTGGAGCTGGCTGGTACATAACTACAGTCTTCTCCAAGTTGATATTGAGCCCAAAGTTGGCACAGGCATGTGAGAAAGCTGTAACATTATGTTGCATGTCCGCCTCTGAGTTGGCGTATAGAGCGCAATCATCAGCAAACAGGAGCTCTCTGACGGTGTCGCTGTTAATTTTGGTTTTAGCTTTCAGCCTTATGAGATTGAATAACTTTCCATCCATACGGTAGTTGATGTCTCTTCCAATGTTGTCGTTCTCGAAGGCATTCATCAACATGGCTGAAAACATGAGGCTGAACAGAGTTGGTGCCAGGACACATCCTTGCTTCACTCCATTGGTGACAGGAAAGGGCTCAGACAGTTCACCATTTTCCTGTATTCTTGCCTGCATACCATCATGAAATAGCCGCACTATTGACAAACGTTCGCGGACAGCCAAATTTTGCCATGATCTTCCACAGTCCTTTTCTGCTGACTGTATCAAAAGCCTTTGTAAGGTCAATGAAAGTGGAGAACATTTTGCAGTTCTGTTCCTGACATTTCTCTTGCAGCTGCCTTGCAGCGAAAATCATGTTAACAGTTCTACGTTCTTTTCTGTTGGCTCTCAGGAAGAAGACCTTGATCGAGATGGGCCGTGAGGCGTTGAGAAGAATTCTGGCGAGTATCTTCCCTGCAATTGAAATAAAGGAGATGCCTCGGTGGTTGTCACAGCATTCGCGGTTTCCTTTACGTTTGTAAAGGTGGACTATTGACGCGTCCTTGAAATCTTGTGGCATGGTCTCGTTCACCCATATGTTTGTAAAGACTTGGTGAAGCTGCCCACCCACCTGCCTTGTATATCTCTGCTGGGATGGAGTCAGGACCAGGTGCCTTGCCGCTGGAGAATTGCTGGATGGCTTTGTTTACTTCCACAATGGTTGGCAGGTCATCAAGTGTCTCATTGGTGGGAACTTGAGGAAGGCAGTTGATGGTTTCATCATCGAAGAAGGAAGTTGCATTTAAGATGTTGCTGAAATGCTCTTCCCAGCGTTGAAGGATTTCTTTCTTATCGGTGACCAATGTTCCCCCACCTTCACTGAGGAGGGGAGCTATGCCTGGTGATGTAGGACCATAGACCACTATCAGTGAGTCGTAGAAGATTTTCATATCATGTCTGTCAGCAAAGCCCTGAGTTTCATCATCTTTGCTGCTTAGCCAGGAGTCCCGCATGTGCCGAAGTTTCTGCTGCACTACTCTCTGAATATTCTTGAAGGCATCTTTTTTTTAATGTTGACTTCGGGTCATTCAAATGTGCCTTGAGGAGAAGATGTTTATCGGCCAGCAATTGGTTGATGTCTTCGGAATTATGTCCTTTAGGGCTCTCCACTCTGTTTCTGTATCCTGTTTAGCAGCAGCATTGGGCTTGAGGCGGGTGAAATTTAGTTGTTAAGTATTTTTACCCATTGAGGACGCCGTGGTGGTTTGATGTGAATGTTTATTTTCGAGACAATGAGACGATGGTCTGTCCAACATTCGGCACCACACATGGATTTTGTTACCCGAACGTCTTGTCTGTCACTTGTCCTGACGATGACATAGTCAATGAGGTGCCAGTGTTTCGAGCGATGGTGCATCCACGATGTCCTATTTCTCATGGGGAGACGGAAAATTGTGTTGGTAATCAGGAGATCGTGTTCGGCACATGTCTGAAGGAGGCGGAGTCCATTGCTGTTACAATATCCGACTCCATGCTTTCCAATAATGCCACTCCAAGAGGTGGTGTCCGTGCCTACTCTGGCATTGAAATCCCCAAGGAGTATAAGTTTGTCTCCTTTTGGGAACAGATGCTAATACATTGTGCAGGTCTTCATAGAACTTGTTCTTGACATCATCTTCGCTGGTCATAGTTGGTGCGTAGACATTCAGCAAGGGCAACTTAACGGTCATGAGCCTGTCGTTTATAGCTTTTGGAAATCCAGCTAATTTGCCTACCAGGGCCGACTTAATGGCAAATCCCACACCTGATTGGCGTCTTTCCTCGCTTTTTCTTCCATTCCAGAAAAATGTGTAGCCGGCAATTATTTAAAAGATTTTGCCTTCTTCTGCAAGTCGTGTCTCGCTCAAGGCTGCAATGTCGATGTTGCACCGGCCCAGCTCTCTCCCAATCAGTGCTGTTCGTCTCTCTGGACCCGACGCGCCGTCTCTGTCAAGTAGGGTGCGTATATTCCAAGTTACAAATGTTAAGGGAATATGGTCTCCTCTTTTAGCTTTACTTGTTTTATTTTTGTTTGTATGTCAACCGCAGTTAAAGTACCCATCAACCGCGGCTAGCTGGTTAGGTAGTGATGGAGCAGACAATGTTTAAGGCACCTTTTCTAGCCCCTTCCTTATGCTATGGAAGTGAGCAGTGTGTTCCTATAGAGGGCTGCTCAGTCGCTCAGGGGGCTGCAGAATCCCACTGCTGCCCCGGTCATTAGAAGACGACCATATGGCCTGAGCCGCCTGTGTGCAGATCTGCGACTACGGCTGCCAGTGTACCCACGCCTGCCGCTTTCGCCGCTCGCCCATCGCCACAGAGCTTGAAGGTGATATATGACGTTGGATGAAGAATGACTTGCGCGATGACTTGGATTAAAGAGAAGAAGAGTTGCGCAATTCGTCGACCTCACTCTCTCGCCTGAGTCCATCTGAGTCTAGTGGCAAGACAAGTCGAGACGACTGGAGACGAATACAGGTGCAGTGGATGACAAGGGCGCTCTACGTGCCTTGCCGTGCTCATTACGTTCCACAACGCTTTGCAGGTAAAAGCCGTCTTTCCCGTTGAATCAGGAATGATTTCTTCCGCGCAGTCTGCCAAATCCTGTCTTCACATGCTGGGTAGGAATGTGCTAGTTTACCGCTTGGTTTTACACCAAATAGGTTCCCATGCCTGGTTTAGCCAGCCTCTCATAGCTGTTGCCCGGGGGGTGACCGCTGTCGCATGCTGACAGCTACTAGGAGCCACAGGCGCGAGCTGGGTGTCAGGCTTGGACCAGTGGGGGGTGGGTCTTAAAAAGAACATGAGAGTCATCCTTACCAAAGGTGCTACCAATGTCTGACTCCCCGTACCCCCCTGACATTCTGAATGCTCTACGAGAAATAAGACTTTTGCGAGAACTAAGTGATGACTGTGAATCTACAACCATGGTCAGACTGCGAGAACAGCAATTTAAAAGAGGGGTGGCCAAACAAGAACACTACGCAGGAAGCCAAAGAAGATTGATAAACCAACACAGAACTGGTGTCGTGAGCCGCTACACGCTGCGGGATTTGTTGAGGAGGGGATCCGAGCACTTATGGACTGAATGGTTCGATGAGCAATGAGGATGATTTGTCGACTAACTAACTAACTAAATAACTAACTAACTAACTAACTAACTAACTGTCAGAATCTCCCCACCAGTTCTGCCGCGTCTTCATCATCGACGCCTGGCAATTACGGCCAGGGACGCCTGTGAGCGGTATTAACTACGCAGTGACGAGAACGGTCAGTTGTGACACGTGTGGCGCACGGAGTCCACGTAGTGAGAAAACACGGCCAACGAAGACTCACTGCAGGGAGACGGCAGACGGCATCGGACTGTAGTACAGGACAGACATGGATGGAATGGGTGTTCGTATGGCTTGTGTGAGTGGACCCTATTAGAGAGAACGCCTGTTTGAGTACAGTAGACTGTGCGCCTGGGACGTAGTGTTGTAAGTTATGAATTGATACATTGAATGTATATATTTATGGTATAATGGCATCACCATTGTGGTTGCGCGACGCCTGTAATGTTTGCGGCGAGTGAGAAGTGCGAATAAAATGGTTATATGGTTGTTTCGGGATTTGAAATTTAAATATTGAGCACAACCCACTACTTGCATCGCCGATCGCATTCCGGCACGAACCTAAGGCCTATCCACATCATGGAAGCACTATACTCGAGTTTCGCCCTCGTTTGAGCTCGTCAGTAGTGCATATCCCTGACCGGATCCGGAAACAAGCCCCGGATCACGCAGTGTGAAGCGGGTGTGTAACCACGCGGCACACACTGGACACGCCAAATTATCACACCGGAATACCACAACGCTACCCATCGTAGGCTATGCTCAAGATTGCCCAATCGCCGCGACTGACGTCCGTCAATCGATGTGGACCCGAACGATCAGGACTTCTCACTGGCAAGGAACACCAGGCCTCCTAAATCCAGTGAGCAACGATAAAATTGATTATTTGGTTGTTTCGGGATTTGAAATTTAACTATTGAGCACAACCCACTACTGGCATCGCCGATCGCATTCCAGCACGAACCTAAGGCCTATCCACATCATGGAAGCACTATACTCGAGTTTCGCCCTCGTTTGAGCTCGTCAGTAGTGCATATCCCTGACCGGATCCGGAAACAAGCCCCGGATCACGCATGTGAAGCGGGTGTGTAACCACGCGGCACACACTGGACACGCCAAATTATCACACCGGAATACCACAACGCTACCCATCGTAGCCTATGCTCAAGATTGCCCAATCGCCGCGACTGACGTCCGTCAATCGATGTGGAGCCGAACGATCAGGACTTCTCACTGCCGCGAAAAGCAAAAGAGACTGTACACACTACAGAGGTATCTTACTGTTGCGTCATACTGGGAAAATATTTTGCAAAATTCTTGAGAAAAGACTACGAACTACTATAGAACCCCAGCTAAGCGAAACACAACTTGGATTTAGAAAAAACAAAGGATGTACAGATGCCATTTTTGCTCTTAGACAACTTATAGAAAAATCAATCGAATTCAATGAAACACTCTACTTAGCCTTTGTCGACCAAGAAAAGGTATTTGATAGAGTAGATAGAAACAAGCTGTGGGAAATCATTAAACAATATGGAGTGAGTACACATCTAACAAACCTATGTAGAAGCTTATACACCAACAGTGAATGCATAGTGAGAGCAACTGGAGGACAATCATAACCCTTTACCATAAGATCCGGAGCACGACAAGATTGTGTCCTGTCCCCTCTCTTTTTCATAACGTATATAGAAACCAGCCAAACAGAGACCGCAAGAACACTTCATGACGAGAACACAGAAGAAGAACCATCTGGAAATTACACCATTAGACTCCTGTTTGCGGACGACCAAGCACTAATAGCAAACTCAGAAGCTGAATTACAAGACCAAATGTATATATAAACGAAATGTGTAGGGAACATAACATGAAAATTAGCACAAGTAAAACAGACGTAATGACTGTAACGAAAGATGAAACAGGAACAACGATTCACCTAAACTAACATCTCTTGAAACAAGTAAAGAGTTTCGAGTACCTAGGAAGTAGCCGAAAATATGTGAACAGTCTGCTATGAAAATATAGGGATGTGAGGACAGTTAGGTCTAGATATGGGGGGGTGGGGGGGGGGGGGGGGGAGACAGCATAGTGATAGATAGTGTAAACAATTGGGGAAGATGCCACAGTTATACTGTAGCGTCCACATCAGTATTTATACCTGCTGGATGGATGCATCCCAGATTGTTGATTAGATGGCATTAAATTTTAAGTCTGACTGAGCTATTGGAGAAGCAGGGTTTTAATGCGGTGACACATACATCGTCGGCTCCATTATGATTGGAGGAATTGAAATGGTTGGGGACAGGTTTGTCAGCGTTACACGTACGAATGCATGCACTGACACATTATCCCACCATTTCTCGCTCAATCACTCGCTCCACACACACGCTTGCACGTGCGCACACACACATTCACTCTCTCCCTCTATCTGACACCCTCTCTCTCTCTCTCTCTCTCTCTCTCTCTCTCTCTCTCTCTCTCTCTTGCTCCCACACGCACACACATATATAGTGAACAATTATAGTTAAACAATTATAATGAGCAATTATACCAGTAAATGAATTATGGTGGCATAAAGTCGATATGGATTAAGTATTGAAAGAATTTTCGGTTAAATGTGTAGGGACTCATTAGAGTTTTCAGATCTGGAGGCAGATCATTCCATAAGTGAGCACCAGAATAGGCGAAACATGTTTTGTATAGGTCTAATCTAGGCTTTGAGACATGTAACAAATTTAGGCGCTTGCTGTTCATTGCATTATATTGAATCAGCGGCAGAAGAAGAAGGAGGAGGAGGAGGAGGAGGAAGAGGAGAAAAGAAGAAGAAGTAGTAGTAGAAGAAGAAGAAGAAGAAGAAGCAGAAGAAGAAGAAGAAGAAGAAGAAGAAGAAGAAGAAGAAGAAGAAGAAGAAGAAGAAGAAGAAGAAGAAGAAGAAGAAGAAGAAGAAGAAGAAGAAGAAGAAGAAAAAGAAGAAGAAGAAGAAACCACACACACATACCCCTGCCAACCCACATATCCCGCACCTATCCACACTCATATCCCGCACTCTCACAGTTTTCCCCACTCACCCACACACACATCAGCCAACCTACACCCACTCACCCACCCAATATATTTCACCTCTCAACTACACATCCCCACCTAAACACACATCCCCACCCATAGACACATCTCCCCACCTGCCCACACATATTCCCCACCCATAAACCCATAACCCAAAAACACACACCTCCTACCCACACACACCCCGCCATCCACACACACACCCCGCCACCCACATACATCCGCCGTTCACACACATCTTCTCACAACTACACACCTCCCCCACCAATACACTTATCTCTCACACACATCCACCCACTCACGCACTCATTCATCAACCACTCGCACCCAAACATCAGCCACGCGCCCATCAACATATGCATATATCATCTACCCTCCCACCCGCACACACCCTAACCACCCAGCCAAACACATATCCCCCATCCTCGCATACATCCTTCAATCACCTGCACATCCCACACCTCCCCCACCTCTCAGACATCTCCCCTCCCACACAAAACTAAACCAATAAACACACCCCTCCCACACACTCATCCCCCACATACATTCCCCATACACATCCCCGCCCACACATCTCCCCACCCACTCACAAATCCTCAACCTACAAACATCCTCACCACCCACACATACATCCTCCGCCCACTAACATTTACCCCATCCACAGTCACATACCACCCACACAGATATATCCCATTCACAGACACCCCCACATTCATCCCCCACACCCATTACACACCCATCCCCCAACTCACACAATCTCCTACACACCCATTCACCCACCCAAACACTTACTACCCGCACCCCTCACAACCCACCAACACCCACATACTTCCAACTATCCTCCCAAATACACCCCCCCCCCCCACACACACACAAACACACATACACACATATCCCTCACACACATATACATACACCACCGACTACATATCCCTTCACACATCCATACATCGCTGCCCATTAACCCATACACATTCCCAACACACAACCATCCACACATAGATTCCCCCCCCCCACACACACACACACATATCCCTCACATACACAACCATACACACATCCTCACATCTAGAAACATACATGATGCCTCACATGATCACTGAAACTAATAAGAACAATCTCCCACACTTTGCATACAATTGAGACACTGACGATTGTCGTGAGAATTCTCGCAATTGCAAGACGTGGAGAACAAATTGTACATATACATTATGTAGCGTAAAAATTAGTGATGCAATTCAACTCTCTTTTTTCTCTCTTTCCCCTATCTTTCCCTCCCCCCAGCTCTCTCTCTCTCTCTCTCTCTCTCTCTCTCTCTCTCTCTCTCTCTCTCTCTCTATCTCTATCTCTCTCTGTCTCTCTCTCTATCTCTCTCTCTCTCCCACTCACTAACTCTCTCACTCACATCACAGTAATGTTATATTATACATGATAAAATCAAGTGGCTTTCAAAATGATTAGATGAGAATAAACACAAAAAAACATATAGAATGGCATATTACAGGAGAATCAAGTGGCATACAAAATGATGCCTCGTAATATGAAAGATGAGAATACATAAAACATATGGAATAGCATGTTACATGATATGCATGGGCTATATAGATAGATAGATAGATGGATGGATAGATAGATAGATAGATAGATAGATAGATAGATAGATAGATAGATAGATAGATAGATAGATAGATAGATAGATAGATAGATAGATAGATAGATAGATAGACCAGACAGACAGACAGACAGACAGACAGACAGACAGACAGACAGACAGACAGGCAGACATACAGATATTTAGATAGATAGATAGATAGATAGATAGATAGATAGATAGATAGATAGATAGATAGATAGATAGATAGATAGCTAGATAGATATATGGATGGATGGATGGATGGATGGATGGATGGATGGATGGATAGATAGATAGATAGATAGACAGATAGACAGATAGATAGATAGATAGATAGATAGATAGATAGATAGATAGATAGATAGATAGATAGACAGATAGATAGATAGATAGATAGATAGATAGATAGATAGATAGATAGATAGATAGATAGATAGATAGATAGATAGATAGATAGATAGAGTTAGATAGTGATAGATAGGGATAGATAGAGACAGACAGAGATATACAGAGATAGATAGAGAAAGTTAGAGTTAATTATGGGGTCTGGAGCATGTGTTTAAATGTCCTGGACCCAATTATATCGATTCTTAAATTCAGTATTCCCTATGTTGACAATAAAGTATCAAAAGAAAACAAAACATGTTTCATATGTTTTATATGTAAGTAGTTTCTAACAATAGCTACACTATACACTAAAATTCACATATGTAGTCTGTAACGTTTAAATACGTATTTGTTTAGAAGGTGTAAACAATCAAGTTTTTAGCGTTGACTAATGAATCTACTGCAATTGCATTTATATATGCCTATACGTTTTATATTAAAGTAAACTTTGTATTATTCGATTTCGTATATTATATCGTACGAACTGGCACCATAGATAACAAACATGCGGCTAGATGTATCAAGTTTAAGGCTTTTTCAACATATTCGAAAATAGGAAAATCCTTCAGCCACACACACTTTTTTTACAAAGACTAAAATTTACAAGATAATTTGCATCATAACACACTATTTATCTTGTCAGAACTTGCTCCGAAACTTATTGATTCGCAAGTTGCAAGAGATATTATTATATTTACCAGCTAAATGTAAGCTTTTCGTCAGGTCAGTTTGAAGTAACTATTAAATGGAATAAATACGTGATGTCTAGGACATATGCCTGCTGTACGAGTATCATTAACGCGATATATAATGTGAAGTTATTATGTGTACTTATTTTCTAGGCACATAGTTTCACCCAAAAAAAAAACACTTTCTGCACAAGTAGTTTGTATTACGACTAAGTATGAGCTTGACCCCCGGTTCAGACAGCGTCACAACAGAAATGATTAATGCTTTAGAAGAATATGGAATAGATAAAGTTACCAGTCTGCTTAATACAATATATGATACTGAAAATATACCTCAGGAGTTATATAATTCTGTATTTATTGCAATCCCAAAGAAATCAGGAGCCTTGGAATATGATCAACATGAACAATTATTATAATGAGTCACATCACGAAGATTTTGCTAAGAATTATCATACAAAGAGTTAGCAGTAAAATACAACCTGAAATAAGAGAATAACAATGTGGGTTTGTGGAAAGCAAGGGTACAGTAAATGCTGTGTATATACTGAGAACCGTAATCGAACGCTCTATAGAAGTAAACAAAGATCTACACCTTTGCTTTATTGACTACACAAAGGCTTTTGATAAAGTGAAACATGTCAACATGATAAGGATGCTTGAAGATTTACAAATTGATGGAAAAGATCTTAGACTTGTAAATAACATATATTGGAAACAACAATCTGCCATAAGAGTTGATAATGAAGTAAGCCAATATCAGCCTATTAAAAGGGGTGTGAGACAGGGATGTTTAATGTCTCCAGATCTGTTTTCCCTGTACAGTGAAAGTATTTTCAGAAATATTGAAGATATGGAAGGAATCAACATTGGGGGACGATGCATCAATAACATTAGGTATGCAGATGATACAGTCTTGATTGCAGACAATGAACAGGACCTGCAAAATTTAGTAGATGCGATTGTTACACACAGTGAACAACTAGGGTTAGAATTAAATTGTAAAAAGACACAGATTATGGTCATCACTAAGAAGGACGAAATACCACAATGTAATATACAAGTAAATGAGAATGTTCTTCAACAAGTGAGTAGGTACAATTATCTCGGAACAGTAATAACATCTGATGGGAGATGCCTTGAAGAGATTAGAACAAGAATTGCCATGGCAAAAGTAGCCTTTAGCAAGATGAAAACCATATTGACAAATAAAAAGATGTCAATTAAAACGAGAAAAAGAGTGTGGAGATGCTACATAGAACCTGTACTTTTATATGGATGTGAAGCGTGGACAATGAGCAGTCAGGCTGAAAAACATCTGATGGCTGTAGAGATGTGGTTTCTGAAGAGAATGCAAAGAATACCATGGACAGCCAGAAAGACCAATGAACAAGTCCTTCAAGAAACAAATGAAGATCGTAAATTGATTAGAGAAATTAGACGTAGACAGTCAAAATTTTTCTGATCATGTTATGAGAAGAAATGGATTGGAGAATTTGGTGACAACTGGTAAGATCGAGGGGAACAGACCAAAGGGAAGACCTAGAAGCAAGTACCTGGATGGCTTGGCCTTGTGGCATGGTCGAGACAGAAACACGGAGCTGATCCACGACTCTGGTGATCTAGTGAAATGGCAGAACATGACCGCCCACGCTTACCGGCATGGCACATGATGGATGGATGGATGTGCTTGATACTTTGGTCACTTTAACGAAACTGCCCATGAAAACTGCAGAAACTGCTACTTTATTTAATGATAGTATACATTTGCCGTAATCTAATCGATAATTATTTCAGTTACGTTTAATATTAAATATATATTCATGTAATCTAACATGCACAGCTTAGAAAATGCTTACAACCAGTTTAACTTAGTAAGCTTAGAATGTATTATTCTACGAAAAAGATCATGTAATATTGTTTCTTAAATATAAATAGCTTGTGTTGATCGATCTTCACGTCACAAGAATTTTGAGACGGGCCAAAAGAAATGTAGTAAAATCCACAATTTCAGTGGAAACAAACTGTTGATGTATATTTCCATATAAAAATAACAAAATGTCATTCTCTCAAATGAAGATTGCATTGTACACTGTACCTGCATCGACACATTACCATTTGCAATGTAGGTGTTTCCTGGGCTCCCCGTCTGTTGTAGGTCTAAGGATTTTCATATCATTAAACATTGCTGATATGAACAGATTCGCACTCTTGCCTTTCAAAAGATTTTCTGGTAATTTATTTTGTTTCCTTACAATTGGATCTCATCTCTTTTCTTTGTGTTTTTAAGGAAGGGAATGTATATACTAAAAATGCAATCGCGATTCTATTTGTTCAATGAGGCAACGCAATCTTTTTTGACATTGTTATATAAGAAAGAGATAGTCAATATATGTGAATGGTGATACTTAGTACACATTAATACAGTGCGTACTGTATAATGCAATGCTATCATGTACTCCAGCAACAAAATGATATCTTATACTTGTGTAACCCTCTGCTATCTTTAAGTACACAACATTGTTACACATCTTGAGGCCAACTGGGCAATGGCGCTAGCGCCGTATTGTATAGAACAGTCAATGCTAGATGTGTGGTGATTTTAGTATCATGCCTCTGGTCTTTAACTCACCAGGTGCCTATTTCCTACAGATTGCCTGGTGCCTATCTTAGGCTATTCGACATAAGGGCCCTGTTTAATGTATTAAAAACAAATCCGCCTGGATGGGTGTCATGATTTCACTGTGTATCAACCAGATTATGACAATACAGACGGTCATATTCATAGCCTGTGTGCAAAGCCACATTTGGTTTTAACCAGGACAGAAAAACCAATAAAGTCTGACTGCACAGCTGCAGTTGTTTACCAGTTAGATCAAAGACACCGCTAACCTGGGGAAGTCTCCAGCATCAAACAGGAAAATCGTCTTTGACAATCCCCACAAGACGGGAAATTGTAGGCATATGTTGAAAAAAGGGGAGGCGACTTGTGCATGGATTGTCCAAAAGTAGAGATAATCTACTCTTGTGACATTGATTAAACCCAAGGAAGAGAATTTATTCAGACATGGATAATCTGCCCTTGAACCACTTTTGTTAACATCAAAAGAACGTCACGTGGCCACTCAAGGTTGTTGGGTAAAAACATGCTTTGTTTACAAGTAGTGTAACTCTGAGGATTGACTTGCACG
>JACEFZ010004099.1:0-15780 GCA_014155875.1 Cepaea nemoralis
GATACTTATGGCTTTACCGACGATAGTGTGTGAGATACATCATGGCTTTACGACGATAGTGTGTGAGATACTTCATGGCTTTACCGAAGATATGAGATATATTCTGGCTGTACCGACGATAGTGTGTGAGATATATCCTGGCTTTACGGACGATAGTGTGTGAGATACATCATGACTTTACGGACGATAGTGTGTGAGATACATCATGGCTTTACGGACGATAGTGTGTGAGATACATCATGGCTTTACCGAAGATAGTGTGTATGAGATATATTCTGGCTGTACCGAAGATAGTGTATGAGATACATCCTGGCTTTACGGACGCTAGTGTGTGTGAATATATCCTGACTTTACGGACGGTAGTGTGTGTGAGATATATCCTGACTTTACGGACGGTAGTGTGTTTGAGATACATCATGGCTTTACGGACGGTAGTGTGTGTGAGATGATATCCTGACTTACAGACCGCAGTGTGTTTGAGATACATATTGGCTTTACCAACGATTTTGGACAGACTCAAGGGGCAGCAGGCTGACTCGTATCTCCGTGTGACTGCAAACAAGGAACATCTCCTGCATCAATCCCTGGACATAGATACGGGTAAAAAAACTGACAGGAGAAAAGTTATAAATGATTCAGTCAGAGAATACAACCAGAGAACTGTGCCTGCTTGAAATCATTGGGACAGGAGATGAGTGGGTCAGAATGTCAGAAGAGATGCCAAGATCAGTGCAAGGTCATTATCACACTGGATCTGGAGTGTAGAAAGTGGCTAGCAGACAGCGCTGAATGAGAGGTACTGACAACTGATAAACCACAATCTGAACCCAGGATGATGTAGTCATCTACACGGATGGCTGTCTGCTAAGAGACAAGCAAGTGTCTAGGGATTTATATATTAAGTTAGTGGACTGAGATTAGTGTAGGAGAGTCTAGCGTATGATACATCTAGTCTGAGAATGGAGGTGGAGGCAGTCTCTGCGGCGTACCGCTGATTAGAGGATAAACAGCACACAGATACCGTGATTGTAACGGACTCACAGAGCATGCTAAGAAAGTTAAAGACTGCATATGCTTTGTTTAGAGTGGCATGCGTCAGCTAAAATATTAAAAGCTAGGGAGCATCTGTTTGATCTTTTTCCTAGGGCATGCTGTTTTGTTGGGAATAGAGTAGGCGCATACATTGTTTGATTGATTGATTGATTGATTGATTGATTGATTGATTTAGGAACCGATTTCACAGCATTCGGGGCATTCCCATAAGCGCTCCGTCCCCATCCTCAGCAGCCAGCGAAGAGTTCCAACACCAATAGTACCAGTAGCAATATGATTATATGTCCGTCTCGCCTTTCCTCTGAGCGTCGAGCGTCGGCCAGATCCCCTCGTCACTCCACGCTGTCTCATTCTTGCCAGACCTATGGTGATCCATTTGCTCCTCCGAGGTGTACACGTGCTCCCACAAGGCCGCAACCACGTCTGCCTTGTCATGCATCAATACTCCACCAAGTTTTGCAGAGCCAGCCAATCTGTCCGCCTGTTCATTCCCCAGCACACCGGCATGCCCCAGAGAAAAGATCCAGGCGATGCTTGCCACCCGTGACCTCCGAAGCGAAGCAAGCCACTCTGCACGAAGGCTGCCTGTCCTCACCCTCCTCAGCATGCTTTCTGAGTCAGTTACAATCACGATGTGTGTGTGTGTGTGTGTGTGTGTGTGTGTGTGTGTGTGTGTGTGTGTGTGTGTGTGTGTGTGTGTGTGTGTGTATCGTATTCTCGATCCAGCGGAAAGCTGCACTGGCCACCTCCACCTCCATTCTTAAGCTAGATGTTCAGGTATCATATGCCAGGCTCTCCTGCACCAAACGTCGACCATTAGCTTTTGCTAAAAAAAAAAAACCAGGCACTTCTCCTACCTCTCAAAACCGACCCATCCAGCGCATACATTGTCTGGATACGCACCCCTGGGTACGTACTCTTGCAACATGAGACAGTATGGTCAGAGACCTTTGAGATAGTGTGTTTAGCGTGGAAGAACAGTACCTAACATCACTGCCTGGGGAGAATGGTGCGGCAGGGAGTGAGAAGGGTATCTAACCTACACTCGGTTCTCCGAGAAAAGGTCAGTCGCTTGAGCTACGGAAATTTTTCTCTGTGGAACGCTTGCAGCAGACCATTTTGGGGAACGAGACCGAGCCATATAGGATATACCCGGTACACTGAAGTCGATTCTCTCTCCGTTAAACACCCAATTCCCCCCCCCCCCCCCCCCAATACAACAATTGTTATTGTAGGAAACACAATCTTGCTTAATAATAATTTTTTTCATTCGACATTACACTCTGGACATTCCCATAATGTCTCCTCAAAAGCTACCAAAGAGTTCCCATGATACTTACTACGGTAGCAAGTTGGATTAAAATTCCGCTAGACTTTCTCTCCACACTTTGAGTATGGCCCAAACCCTCTACTCAGTTCCTTCTGAGCCAATCTTTCCAGATAGGGGTACTGTTCGGCTGCACTCTCGACGCGATCCCAGAGGGCATTCACCACATCACCTTGATCATAAAGTAGCTCTGCGGAGGGGTCGTAGCAGCCTATCTACCAGTCTGCTCATGGCTCCGCACACCTACATGCTCTGGGCAGACAATCTGCTGTGCTATCCTCTCCACTCGCAACATTCCCGGGTTCACTGTCCGAATTAGACTTGCGAGTCCGTTACCAACACAACATGTCTGACTGTGCTTCCCTCCAGCCACCAGACGCCTGGAATCACAGGCGCAGCTTCCATTCTCATAAGGACATTCCTATAGTGATTCGCCCTCATATTCAACAGCCAGCGACGAGTTAAAACACTATTGATGCCGGTTGCAGTCTGATTATGTGTCCGTCCGGCCTATCCTTGTAGTACACAAGGGAAGTCTCTGTGGCGTAATAGTCACGCCGCATGCACCTCGCTCCGAAGGTTGTGGGTTCGATTCCGGCCTACATTGTTCTCTTCAAGAGTGAAATTTTCTCGGAAACTCCTGGAAGGTCGTAGGTGGAGCTACGGAGTTCGTGCTTTGTGTGAGGCTTTTAGCAGGTCGCCCAGCAGAAACAGGCCGGGCCATATTGGATAAAACCCGGTGCAATGAAGTCGGCCCTCTTTTCTTTTTAAAAAGTAGATGTAAAGTAAACAATCACGCCATGGGCGCACGCGGTGACATGCAGCCAGCTCTATACTTGAGGCCAACCCGCACACAAGGGGTTATGTCATTAATATGACGTTAATCGCCTCCATTTGCCAGGAAATATCCTAGTACACATTTGAGACAGATTGTCAAACCTATCTCACAATAATTCTATAACGCAACGGTTGAACTAAACAAGTTCAGTCATTTTATTTTGAATGTGTGAATGGACAGACAGCATCACGATGTGGTCCGGGGGACGGTGTAGTAGAATGTGCAACAATGACTCAGTGTGGCACTAACTGGAGATGTTGTATTGCCAGCTATGCCTAGAGAGACTACACTGCATAGTGAAGTATGAGTGCTTATGTGCTTGCTGCGTTTCGCGACATGCAACTCGAGAGTCCTTGGGACAATCTAAAGTTCAAAGTTTGGTCTATTTTCTGCTTCTTGGTTTCTGAATACAGGATGTGAGCTATTGTCTGATCCTTAGTTTCTGAATACAGGATGTGAGCTATTGTCTGCATCTTGGTTTCTGAATACAGGATGTGACCAATTGTCTTCTTCTTGGTTTCTGAATACAGGATGTGCTGTGATCTCTGATTTCTAGGTGTTGTTGTTTGTTTAATACACAACAGGATATACTGTCTAATACAGAACAGGATATATTGTCTGATTCGTGGCTTCTTAATACAGAATGGAATATATTGTCTGATTCTTGGTTTCTCAATACCGAATGGGATATATTGTGTAATTCTTGGCTCCTTAAAACAGAATGGGATTTATTGACTGATTCTTGGCTCCATAATACACAATGGGATATATTATGTGATTCTTACTCCTTAATACACAATGGGATACATTGTGTGATTCTTGGCTTCTTAATACAGAAGGGGATATATTGTGCGATTCTTGGCTCCTTAATACAGAAGGGGATATATTGTGTGATTCTTGGCTCCTTAATACATGATGAGCTACCTTGCCCGTGATGGATGATATTTTCAGAAACAGAGATCACTGCGCGTGGCTTATGTATTGCGTGTCGTTTATTACAACACCAGGCAGCATACAATGGCGGCGTTATACTGAGCGACAAGGAATCATGTTCTCTGTAACAAGGGCGCCACGTTTCTTCTCGGCGGGGTGAGTACCTGAGTCGTCTTCATCATCATTTGCATCTTGTCGGCGCAGATCTTCGCATTTCTGATCGTGGTTAGATATAAGCCGTTGGAGTAGAGCTTAAAAATGGGCAGTCTGGTGGCTTCCTCGCGGGCGCAGAGTTCCTGCTCTTGGGTGCAGTCGACGGCAGCGAAAGCATGGTTGGAGGGGTGCGGCATCTCTGCTGCCTGGCAAAACACAACATGAAACAGTTAGAGATGCAACCGTCGTTGCAGAATGTCCATCTCAAATCTCGAGTGTTTAATACATAGAATCATTTGAAATATTTACAAATAACGACTAATATGTTTATAAATAATAATATAATGGTCAACACCTACTCAATGGTCAACACATACTCAACACCTACTCAACACATGCTCCGAATACCTACTCAACACCTATTCAACATATGCTACTACTCAACACCTATTCAACATTTGCTCCGAAACGGACTAAAAATAGCAAATCGTTTTATAGCAACATCGTCGTAGCCACACCAAAACCTGGTATACATGGAATGCCATAGATCAAGAATCTCAAATTGACTTTATTCTAATTAGGAAGTCAGACAGAAGACTACTATTGGCTTCAAGAGCACTCCCAAATACATATGTTGATACTTATCATAAACCAGTCATAATAAAAAAAAATTATTTTAACATACAGGAAAATAAGAAACAAAAAGTTAACAACACATGCCATCAATTATAGGAGGCTTCAGGAAAATACGGTTGAGGACGAATTCCATCAAGAAATTAAAAAAAAAACTGCATAAGTTCATCTGTGATGACTACTAAAGCGTAGATAAGGAATGGACAATTTTCAAGGCTGCCATGCTCGACACACTAGAAAATAAATGTGGAACAAATAAAGTAGGGCAGGACAAAAGATTAAAAACAGCTTGGTTGAATAACGGAGTTACAGATAGCGTATTTCAGGCGAACATTTCAGAAAATGTTTAATAGAAAAAAATGTTAATAGAGAAAAAAACCTGCATACTCACCTCACGTACAGATCTGTATTTTCTCAGTTAATTACAGATCCGTACGTGAGGTGAGTATGCAGGTTTTTTTCTTTATTAACATTTTTTTCTATTAAACATTTTCTTCAACTAACATTCTTTTCAATTAACATTTTTTTCAATTCTCATTTTCTCTTCATTGCTTCTATTTTTCCATGCACTTGTTCCTCTCGTCCTGTCATCACCTTCTAATGTAGTCACAGGAGTTCTCCTTGACTGTATGTTGTGTTTGTGAATGTGTTTGTTTGCTGATGAAGGCTAATCGCCGCAACGTTCTGTATGTGTCTTAACTCTGTTATGTAAAGCTGCACTACTTTGTGTCATTTTATATTGTTTACACTTTCACAGCTTTACCGCAGTTCCACCTAATTTTACTCATAGTTACTTATAGAATAGCAGGATGAAATGCCAAACAAACAATTAGAGCATCTAAAGATGAATCCTGGAGAATCTACGGTGAACAGATGGCGACCCTTAGCAAAGACTGCCCAAGAGAATTTTATAAAAGTGTCAATACAATGAGAAACAGAGATGTATGCTACAACCGAACCTCCATCATAAACAGCAACAGAGGTATACCAATATTTAATTCACAACAAAGACTAGCAAGGTGGGCAGAATACTTTCAAGAACTACGTAACCCCACACATAATAACATAGAATACCTCACTTTTGTGCCTAAAAGCCATGGATGTTATATTCTCACTAGCTCTTGCTCGCTTGCCCTCAACCGTGCCTTCCAGTATGGTTTTATAAGAGTATCATTTCATTTAACGTGGCCGAACTATTTCACTTGCCTCCTCTTTATTTTTATTTTTTTTAATTGTTTTTTTCATCAACTCTCTCTTCATTCCCAGTTTTTCTAGAACCTCTACATTTGATTGTTGTTGTTTCCATGAAATACGACATATTCGTCTGTATATCCAATCTCCAGGGCCTCTATGCGACTTTCTAGTTGCTTGTTCAATATCCAGGACTGATCCGCAGAAAATAAATGAACTTTTATTTGCAGACGATCAGTGCATGTTTTACAATGATGAAGGCAGACTAGAACATCATATTAATAATATGACTTCAACCTGCAGCAGATACAATATGAATATAAATACAGCCAAAATCGAAGTAATGCAAGTTAGCAGATCTCCTGGTCTACTAAGTATACAGATAAATGACACATCTCTGAAACAAGTTAAAGAATTCAAATATCTTGGAAGTATGATCACAGAAGATGGCAGATTGGACAGAGAAATTGAAATCAGATGTCAAAAAGCTAGTGCACTTACATATCAACTACCACCCTTACTGAAACATCCAAATATACCCATGTACGCAAAACTACAGATAATAAACAGCCTTTACACACCAACCCTATGCTAACAATCTCAAACTTGGACTTTATCCAAGTTACACTTTCGCAAAATCAACACCTGCGAGATGAGATGCATGAGGAGAGCTGCCAACGAAACAATCCGAGACCGAGTAAGAAATGCTGTTATTAGACAGACTGTGGAATCAACACCTTGTACCACATTTATTGAAAGGCAGAAGATCACTGTGAACAACTATTGAAGAGGAACACTGGGGAGGAGCGTGACAAAGGGGCCAGTACTAGTAATCGTGATGACGGAGTAGTTTGGCCATGTCGGTAGAATGCAACACCATCAGCTACCATCACTGGTCATTCATCAAAGATCATCTGCGACGAGACCAAGAGAACGCCCAAGAAGAACATGGACTTACCATATCAAAGACATTGTATAATCACACAGAATGATACTATCCAGTGCAGCCCAACGGGCGCTGGAGCGCAAATTATTCCTCTCCACGACGCTTGACGGCAGGAGTAGATGATGATGATGATGATGATAATGATATAATGAGCGTGAACTGTGTATAAATAATGACTCATATCATCCATAACCATACGGAAATACAAATACAGAAAATGAATTGTCTTAGTACATGACATGTCTTATGAATGTTTTGATAAGAAGTAAAGTACTGTCGCAGTGTTGTGTGTGAGTGTGTGTGTCTGTGTCTGTGTGCGTGTGCGTGTGTTGCGGGAGATTACATGTGTCTGTTGGGAGAAACGTTATCTCTTGAGATAAATAACTTCAAGTAACACACGATAATTACAGAAGTAAACAAATTGGGATATAAGAAGATGAAGATTCGGTAAAGAAAATACTGGATGCTGCAAGAACACATAAAACCACCTGTAATACACTCTACAGACAAGTTTACACTACAGGCAACTCATTGAAAGGATGACAACATGAAGAGTTGGACTGAACTGAGGATAGCAGCCAATACAATGGTGCAAGGAAGCAGAGATGGTCTGGGAACGGGGCGTTGAACAGTACACAGAGTCGAGTGACAGAGATGGACTGAGAAGAGATAATCATATATTACAATGGTGGAATGAGACATAGATGGTCTGAGAAGAGGATATCGTATATTACAATTGTCGGGGGAGGCAGAGATGGACTGAAAAGGGAATATCATAAATTACAAAGGTAGAAGGAGACAGAGATGGACTGAGAAGAATAGTACGATGAAATGCCAAACAAACAATTAGAGCATCTAAAGATGAATGCTAGAGAATATACGGTGAACAGATGGCGACCCTTAACAAAGACTACCCAAGAGAATTTTATAAACGTGTCACCACAATGAGAAACAGAGATGCATGCTACAACCCCACCTCCATCATAAACAGCAAGAGAGGTATACCAATATGAAATCCACAATAAAGACTAGCAAGGTGAGCAGAATACTTTCAAGAACTACGTAACCCCACACATAATAACATAGAAAACCTCCTTTTGTGCCTAAAAGCCATGGATGTTATCTTCCCACTTGTATCATTGTCTACATCTTGCTCGCTTGCCCTCAACCTTGCCTTCCAGTATGGTTTTTATAAGAGTATCATGTCTTTTACCGTGGCCGAACTATTTCACTTGCCTCCTCTTTATTTTTTTTCCCCCATCAACTCTCTCTTCATTCCCAGTTTATCTAGAACCTCTACATTTGATTGTTGTTGTTTCCATGAAATACGACATATTAGTCTGTATATCCACATCTTAATTTAATCTTATATTACATCTTAAATACTTATATATATATGGGGGGGGGGGGGAGAGACTGAGATGGATTGCGAAGATATTATTGTATATTACAATGATGGAGGGAGACAGAGATGGACTGAGAAGAGAATATCATATATTACTATGGTGGGGGGAGACAGAGATGGACTGACAAGAGAATATCGTCTATTACAATGGTGCAGGAATGAGCGACTGACCAAGTGGCTAGAACGCTGAATTCTCCTTCGGGAGACACGGGTTCGAATCCTGGGTAAGGTGTGGGATTTTTTTCTGTCCGGGAAAAAAAGAAACTCCTAACCTGCACAGTTCGCGGCGATTGCACTAGCAATGCAGCCTTAATTCCTCAGGCTTAATTCCCCCCCCCCCCTCCCCCCTCCCTCCACCATACACAGCAAGGTACTATACTGGGAGTAAATGACAGAATTTTTTTTTTTTTGGACAAAGGTGGAGGGAGACAGAGATGATCTGAGGAGGGAATATCATATAGTACATTGGAGTTTGGAGGCAGAGATCGACTGAAAAGAGAACATCATATATTACAATGGTGGAGGGAGACAGAGATGGACATGCCGGTGTGCTGGGGAATGAACAGGCGGACAGATTGGCTTGCTCGGCAAAACTTGGTGGGTTATTGATGCATGACAAGACAGACGTGGTTACGGCCTTTTGGGAGCACGTGTACACCTCGGAGGAGCAAATGGATCACCATAGTCTGGTAAGAATGACGCAGCGATGTGTGAAGAGGGGATTTGGCCGACGCTCGGCGCTCAGAGGAAAGGCGAGACGGACATATAATCAGATTGCTACTGGAACTATTAGTGTTGAAACTCTTCGCTGGCTGCTGAGGATGGGGACGGAGCGCTTATGGGAATGTCCCGAATGTTGTGATGTCGGTTCCTAGATCTATCAATCAATCAATCAATCAGAGATGGACTGAGAAGATAATACCATATAGTACATTACAGTCCCGGTTAGCGGGGTAGGGGTATTGTCGCGAGATAAATAAACTTGTTAGTGCGATCGATGACAACCAAGCCCGACATTAGTCTGCAAAAACAATAGACCCTTTGATGTTGAACAGACTGAGTAAACTACGTCGTTAAAACTGTCTACACACGGTCGACATCTTGTTGACAGGTTGTTGTTCGAGAGACGTGCACTGGCGTCATCTGTCTGCAGGCGGGATTCGGCCGTTGAAAGTGAGGGACCGAATGTCTGCCAGAGGTCGGAAGGATTATGTGATGTGGGGGAAAGGTCTCTGACTCACAGACAGCCAGGAGCTTTGTTGTATGAGACAAAGAATTTCCCAGATGAAAGTGAACTTGACAACGAATTGACTCCGGTTAGTCTAGAAACAGGAGGACAAAGCCAGATTCTGGACTGATTGGCATCTGGACTTTTTGGTGACGTCACTCAAGCACCCATATATAACCCAGTTGCGGGAAACAAGTGGAGGGAGTAGGGAAAAACATTCTGAAGTGTTAGGATCGGTGCATTATTCCGAGTTGTGTTACATAAGAGAGACTATGATGTCTAAGTGGTGATAGTTATCCGCGGACATAGATCCAGTCTGTGATTGCATAGTTTCTTGAGTAGCAACCAAAATAGGCATATGGTAGGCTATTAATAATATCTAACTTAAGAGTATGATTAGGAATGGAGTACAGTACTGTGCGGTGATATAATGTATTATAGGTGCAGTGATATAATGTATTATGATTAGTGATAGAATGTTCTATAAGTGCGGTGCTAGAAAGTATCATAGGAGCGTCGGCACTAGTATCCTATTGTGTGGCTTCAACTAGCTTGTGTGATATATCATTTTACTCAGGGAGTTGAGGACAATGTAGTGGAATAATAATTAGAGAGATTAAGGATGGTTGAGAGGGAGGAGAGGTATGTGAAATGGTAGGATCTTCCAGTAGGGCATCTGCTGGGTTTCTACCCGTTCCTTTATTCTTTCCTGGTGTTGCCATGTCTCAGATCATATGATTGAGTTATTTGGCCGTATGACAGAGATCGGATCTCTGTTATAGATCTGAGTGCTGTTATTGGCCTACACTTACCTAATTCCGGCCAGGACTGAGTTGCCCTCACCATAGTATTCTCTATTCTACAGGTTCAATTTACAGGTCCACGTATGTGTGCTCTGATTTTCAACAGTGAAGCTAACACATTTTAGAAGATGATGGCTCAGAATTTGAAGACAGAAGTTGCTGAGAGGCCGCTACATTGGGCTTATACCCAAGTTGATTTGCGGGAACCTGGCTTCTGCTGAGTAGGACATGCTGATGAGATTGTGATTAGCAAGTGATAGTTGCATCATTGAACAGTCAGATCATGGTAGAGATACACTATTGATACCAGGAACATTCACACCAAAATTAGACTGATAACTAGAACATTCCGCTTGTGGTGTTAATATGGGGAATCTTTAAACCCAGTGATACTAGATCCATTAAGATTTCCCCAGTAACAGTGACAATAGTCTTAGAATTCTCTGATAACAATCATTTAAATAACAGAGGAAATTCATAGTGTGAAGCAGATTGAAGACTCTCATTAGACAGTGTTTGTCATGGGTGTCCAAGCATCCTAGTGGTTCAAGAGACAACGGAGGAAGTCTTCACGTGACCGGAGGAAGTATCACCTGGGTGAGGTTGCTTGTCGGGAATATGGTGCTGGTGTGTTTCAGCACAGTGATGAGAATGACTATACTCCTGAACACTGATCTGAGTCTATAGACACTTTAGAGTACACGTCACGCATTCTACACCTTATATATATACACACACACCTCTCCTACATATACTCTTTGCTTTAATAAATTTCTTGTTTTATTTGTTGAAGCTAGAGTTGTCACGTATGTTATGTTGGGGAAGAATGAGAGGGGGCATGATCCAGGGGTGAGTAAGAGTGAGAGGAAGGTGTCTTCAGATTGAAGGAGTGTGTGGACGGAGTTTCCTGGATATCTCCAGAATAGAGATATTGAATTAAAACAAATGTGGGTGTTGATTCCCCTCACTCCAGGGACGACACTAAAGTGATAAAGAAGAACAAATACTACTACGACATTCATTCTTTACACACACGACAGGTATGCCCTATCAAAGTAGATGTAAGACGCCTCGTTTTCTCCGTTAGTGTGAGGGACACCCTTGGGCAAGATGGAGTACCCGTTTATTCCCCCCTACCCCAAATCAGGGTTACGTGAAGCCATGGAAGCAGGTGATGGATGGAGTGTGAGAGCAGCCGACAGATTGTTGTTGGTTATGGTCTTGCACTCTGCGGCGATAGGCAGATGATCTCATCAGTAGAGACAATGGCTATGGCCACCGACTAGTACAGTCACTGCCCAGAAGGAAAGCAACGACAAACTACCTTCTGCAAAACTTGCCAAGGAACCATAACAACCATGAAAGAAAACATAATAAGAAAGAGATCTGGTGGCAAGACCCCCAGGCCAGGCAGATCAGACAACACTGGGGAAAAGTGTGACATAGGGGCCAGTAGTAGTAATTGTGATGACGGAGTATATCCGGACGGTGTTACCAAGGAAATCCCATGTGTCAGATTAAGAAGGCGAGTGGGACTAGGAACGTGAAATGTGAGAAGTCTGTATAAGGGAAAGCTTAAAGTAGTACGTGATGAGATTGAGAAGTTAAATATTCAAACTTTCAAACTTTAGGAATTAGTGAAAATCTGTGGAGAGGCAAGGGATATTTTACACCTGAAAATGGAAGTATTTTCATATATTCTGGTAGAGACGTCGGAGGCAAGAGAGGAGTGGCATTTTGTTTAGATATAATAACTGCAATATATTGGCACCTTGCCATCTTGACAGACGATAGTTTGTGCTTTCTTCTTTCTTTTCAGCGTTCCGAGACATTGAGGTTCTTTGCTGCAGATACAATCCGTCTCCATTCGTCTCTCTGGTTGACCTTCTCTTGCCATCGTTGATTCCAAGTGCTTGTAGGTCTGTATATGTATTATCTCTCCACAGTCTTCTTGGTCTACCTCGGGGTCTACGGTCATTTATTTCCTGAGTGTAAGCGAGTTTTGTTTCCCTATTGTCTTCCATTCTTTCTATATGCCCCAGCCATTGTAGTCTATTAGCCTTCATGATACCAGTGATTAGCGGGGACTTAAGCAGATCATAAATGTCTTTGTTACTTCTTCTTTTCCACTCTCCACTTTGTGTATCCCTAATGGGTCCAAAGATGCGTCTTAAAACTTTGGTCTCAAAGGTTTGTAACAAGGCTTCGTCTCCTTTCGTTGTACTCCAGGTTTCAGAGCCATACAGCACAACTGGTCTGATCAGTGTTTTGTATATTGTGATCTTGGTGTTACGAGATAGTGCATTTGATTTTAGTAGATGTTGTAGTGCATAGTATATCTTATTTCCAGAATTGATTCTAGTTTGTATTTCTTACCTTATGATGTTGGAGCAGTTGAAGATTGTACCCAGGTATTTGTATGTTTCCGTTCTTTTAATGGTCATATTATCTATTTGTATGTGGCCAGAGTTTTTAGCCATTCCGTCTCTTGAAATTACCATATATTATGTCTTATCTTGGTTGATAACCAGGCCCATCTGTTGGGCTTTTTCCTTTAAGTGAGTCAATATTTCCAATGCCTTTTGTTCATATTTTCCCATAATATCTATATCATCTGCATAACCAAACAGCTTGGATGTTCCTCCAATATCACATTCCTCCTTTACCCTCCTTTCAGCTTTCTCTAGAGCTAGATTGAAGAGTAGCGGCGATAGTGCATCACATTGTTTCAAGCCAGATGTTATTTGGAAAGGGTCTGATTTCCTGCCTTTATATGTTACTATATTATAAGTATCGTCCATGCATAGTCTGATCATGTTGATTAACTTCCTTGGTATTCCAAATTTCCGCATAGCATTCCATAGACTATTCCTATGGACACTATCATATGACATTTTAAAATCCACAAAAATGTTCTTTAAAAAGGCATAATAACTTTTACTTATGGCGGTAGTGAATGTGACTGATTAGGCCAATTCGTGCTGTAAATGTTCGTTCACAGTGGGTGCATGTAACACGTGGTCATTTTCACCATCATGCACCATCTTACGTCTCACACGCTCGGTGTGTGACTTATCTGCAATAATCTTCTCCATGGCTTTATTCCATTTCTGATGTTTTCCCTCCATGCGACACGTTCAGCGGCGACTTGCTCCCACTGGACATTATCAATGCCTGTATCAATCATGTCCCGCTTACACACATCTTTGTATCGTAGTAGAGGCCGATCATGAGACCTCTTACCCATCTGTAATTACCAAAAAAGATGTCCTTTGGTATTCTACCATCATCCGTCCTCCTAAGATGCCCTATCCATCTAAGTCTACGAAGACTGGGCATGGAATAAACCGTCACACAGCCTGATCTTTCCAATACTTCAGTATTTGTTATTTTGTCTTTCCACTTAATACCAAGAATTCTTCGCAGACACCGCATATGCAAGCTGTTTAAACGTTTCTCTTGGTGTGAGTAAGTTGCCCAGGTTTCACTGCCATAAAGAAGAGTACTAAGGACACAGGCTTGATAGACAAGGACTTTTGTTTTGGCAAGTAAGCTTCCTGTTCTCCCAGACTCTTTTTCTTAACCTGTTCATTGTTGTTGCTGCCTTACCAATCCGGATGTTGATTTTCTGATCTAGGGATAATTTGCTATTTACCACTGATCCTAGATATGTAAAATGATCTACCATGTCTAGTTCGGCGTCGTCAATAAAGATTAATGGTACCCCATGTGCACCTTGTGACATAATCTGTGTCTTCTTTTTGCTAATTGTTAAGCCAAATTCAGAACAAGCATTGGAGAATGCAGATAGTAGACATTGCAATTCTTCCTCAGAGTGGGTCGTAACTGCAGCATCATCTGCAAAAAGCAACTCACTGATCAGCACCCTCCTAATTTTGGTCTTGGCCTTCAATCTCTGAGCATTGTAGAGGCCGCCATCTGAGCGTGAGTGAATGTATATACCACCAACCTGATCACGAAAGGCATATTTTAGTAGAAGTGAAAAGTATATTCCAAAGAGTGTGGGAGCTAGTACACAACCTTGCTTAACTCCACTCTTGATTTCAAACTCTTTAGAAGTTGCACCATCAAACTTGATTATACACTTCATGTCTGTGTGGAACGATTCCACAATGGACAGAAGAGTTGGTGGGCAGCCAATCTTCTTTAGTGCCTTGAACAGACCCTCACGACTGACCAAATCAAATGCCTTTGTGAGGTCGATGAAGGCAATAAACAGTGGTGATTCTAGTTCACGGCATTTTTCTTGCATTTGTCGCAATGAGAATATCATATCAATGGTAGACCGGTTCTGTCGAAAGTCACACTGTGATTCGGGGTAGACTTGATTTCCTAGGACTTGAAGTCTGCGCAGAACAATTCTGGCAAATACTTTTCCAACAATACACAGAAGTGAGATAACACTATAGTTGTTGCAGTCGCTCCGATCGCCCTTGTTCTTGTACAGTGTTATGATGCTTGAATCTTTGAAATCCTGTGGGACTTGTCCTTCTCGCCAGCATATCTGTATTAGCTGGTGGATCTGTAGAGTTAGTGTGTCTTGCCCACTCCTGATAACGTCTAATGGAATCCCATCCTTACCTAGAGCCTTGCCAGATGCAAGTTCATTTATAGCACACTTAACTTCTGTTAAGGTGGGAATTGTGTCCAGGTGGTCAAGAGTTGGTAGTGCCTCTATGGCGTTGAGGGCATCATCCGCTAGTTTGGTCTCACTTGAGTAAAGCTCCAAATAGTGTTCTACCCATCTGTCCATCTGCTGTTTCTTATCAGCTATGATTTCTCCACTCAAGGTTTTCAATGGTGCACTCCTTTTGATCATTGGACCACAGTCTTTCTTTATTCTTTCATACATGCTTCTGATGTTTCCCTTATAACTTGCGATATGAATGGACTCACATAACTTGATCCAATAATCATTTGCACACTGCATGGCAGCCTTTTGCACATCCTTCCTAGCTTGGTTTTAACTCGTTCAGAGTGTTACGCGTTAGTCTTTCCTTGTTTCTTAAGAGAGCTATCTTTTTCTTATCAATCAAGGGCTGCAGAGTCTCGCTGTTTGCCGCAAACCAGTCCTGCCTCTTATGATCCACAGTGCCGTAAACCCCTACGGCAGTTTTATAAAGAGTTTCCTTAAGTTGACCCACTTTTCATTTACTGTAACATTTTATGGTGTATCAGTGAAAGCGTCTTCAAGTTGCTGTTGAAAAAGAAGACACTTTTCAGATCGTGGGTGTTAATAATTAAATTTT
>JACEFZ010004100.1:0-15605 GCA_014155875.1 Cepaea nemoralis
TTTTCCCCCAAAATCCCAAATTTTTTTTTTTTTCCCTTTTTTTTCTCTTTTTATTTTTTCTTTTTTTCCCCCCCCCCCCCCCCCCCCCCCAAAAAAACTTAAAACCGCCCTGAGTTTTTAAAAGTTTTTTTTTCCCTTCCTTTTTTTTATTTTGGGGCTTTTTAAGTATCCCTTTGTTAAAAATTGTTTTTTTTAAACGCCCTTTTTTTCTTTCAAAAGTTCGCGTCTTTTAAAACCCGGGGTTTTTAAAACTCGTATTTTTTAATTCTTCCCCCCCCCCCCAACCCCCGGGAAATTTTTTTCCTTAAAGCCAACCCCCTTTAGCAAAATTTGGGTTTTTTTCCTTTAAAAAAAAAAAAACTCAAAAAAAACCCCCCTCCAAGGCAGGCCCCCCCCCCTTCCCCCCCCCCCCCCCCCCCCCAAAAAAACCCCCCCCCCCCCCCCCCCCCGCTTTAAACCACGCCTTTTTTCCCGGGTAAAAACACCCCCCCCCCCCCCGCCCTAAAGAAACTAATTGGGAAAATTTCCTTTGTAAAAAAAAAAGAAACCAAGAGGGGGGAAAAAAAAAGAGAAAAAGGAAGAGATTGAGATTAGATTGATTTTTTTAGGCCGCATCCAGCAGGGGGAAAATTCCCATAATCCCCCCCCTTAGAGAGGAAGAGAAAAAGGAGAGAGAGAGAGGGGGGGGAAAGAGAAGAGAGAGAGAGAGAGAGAGAGAGAGAGAGAATCTCATCTCATCGTGTTGCTCTTGTACCTTGCGGTGTCGAGGTGAAGTATAAACATCGTGAGAGTGCCCGATTATGGGCTTCATATATCGATATTCCCATGGACTCTGCTATTCCCTCCACCCAACGTTTACGTGGTCGGCCTCTTCCTCTGTTTCCATCTGGTCTGTACATCATTGCTTGTTGTGGTATGCTGTTGACTGGTAACCTACTTGCATAGCCAAACCATTTGACTTGCTGCTTTCTAATAAAATCTAGTGCTGCTTTACCCCTACTTTAGTCCTGATTTCTTCATTTCTGATCTTATCTCTTCTTGATACGTTGAGTATTCTTCTCAGAAATCTCATTTCTGTTGTTGTGATTTTTCTTTTCTCTTTTTCTGTCATTGTCCAGATTTGGCATTGGTAGCATAGAGTTGGTAGGAAGATTGGTTGTAAAGTGCTTTCTTGGTAGTTATTGATACATGGTTGTTCTTTAGTATTGGTGCCATTTGTCCAATGAGTTCGTTTGCCTTAGTGCATCTATTTTCCATCTCGTCTTCTGATCTGCCATTTGATGATATTATACTTCCTAGGTACTTGAAACTCTTTACTTGTTTCAAGGGATGTTCGTTTAGGTGAATTGTTGTTGTTTTTTTCTTCTTTAGTTAGAGTCATTACCTCTGTTTTGCTTGTGCTAATTTTCCCTACACATTTCGTTTAGACTATTCATGTAGTCTTGTAATTCAGCTTCTGATTTTGCTATTAGTGCCTGATCGTCCGCAAACAGGAGTTCTTTAATGGTTAGACCTACAGATGGTTCTTCTTCTGTGTTCTCGTCATGCGGTATTCTTGCGGTCTCTATTTGGCTGGTTTCTTCGCTCTTCACATGGGGACATGACACAACCTTGCCGTACCCCAGATCATATGGTGAAAGGTTCTGAGTGTCCTCCAATTTCCCTCACTATGCATTCACTGTTGTTGTATAAGCTTCTACACAGGTTTGTTAGATGTGTACTCACTCCATATTATTTAAGGATTTCCCAGAACTTGTTTCTATCTACTCTATCAAATGCCTTTTCTTGGTCGACAAAGGCTAAGTAGGGTGTTTCATTGAATTCGACTGATTTTTCTTTAAGTTGTCTAAGGGCAAAAATGGCATCTGTGCATCCTTTGTTTTTCCTAAATCCAAGTTGTGTTTCACTTAACTGGGGTTCTATAGTTGTTCGTAATCTTTTCTCAAAAATTTTACAAAATATTTTCCCAGTATGACTCAACAGTGAAATGTCTCTGTATTGTGTGCAATCTCTTTTGCTGCCTTTGTTTTTCCAAATTGGGAAAATTATGGCATTTCCCCAGTCTCGTGGTGTCTGTTGTTCTACCCAAATATGGTTGAATAGTCCATGTAGCCATGCTGTTCCTACTTCTCTTGCTGCTTTAATTAGTTCATTTGGTATTTCATCTTGCCTGGTGATTTGTTCAATGGGGCTAATCTGATGGCTTCTATAATTTCTTCTTTTGGTATGTCTGGTTCTAGTTCTTCGGTGGCAGCTGTGTAGGTTTCTTGAATTCCTGTGACATCCGATGGGATGTTGAGAAGTTGTTCAAAATACTGCTTCCATCTTATTAGGATTTGTTTTTGTTCACTTATTGGTTCTCCATTTTCGCTGTTAATTATTTAAGTTGGGTCAAAGGGTTCTCCTCTGGTTCGCATTGCACTTATCTTTTTGTAGAAGTTTCTAGTTGCCTCCTTGTAGTTTTTATTTAGGGTTTCTCCATACTCTTCCCAGTCTTTTTGTTTCTCCCTCTTTACTATTCTAATCACGTGTCTTCTCGCTATTCTATATTCTATGTAATCACATTCCTGTTTGCTCTTCAAACACTTTTTATATTTTCCCTTTGTGTCTTTTACCGCTTTATTTGCCTCTGCGTTCCACCAATTTGTTATTTTCTTTATTCGTGTTTTGCGTTTTTTTCGTGGTTCCACATGTCATTTTTGCAGCATTTAAAAAGCTTGATTTGAACATCTCCCATTCGTCTTCCACTGTCTTTCTTTATATGGGTAATTTTACAAAGGTTTCAGTTAGAGAGAGAGAGAGAGAGAGAGAGAGAATATATTCTGAAAAAGTAAAGAACAAATGTATCATTTTTCTTCGTAGTTACCACTGCTTTCAAGCCAAGTCCTCCAGCGCCGATAAAGTGCGCGGATTCCTGTAGAAAAAAATCGACTCTGGCGTCACTACTCGGTGTGCCTGACTCGGTTGTGAACAGCCTGTCACAGAAGTCACGCCGTTTTGAACCTTCCTGCTCAATGCATACACTTGTTGGACTCACAGGCATGCATAACCACAGTGAACCTTCTTTCCACGATGAATTTCAATAGGTTTCACCCCTTCACTGATTTAAAAAAATAAAACGGATAAAAGAATGCTGCTTCTCTTTGTTGCATCTCGAATATGGGGCGGCCATCTTTAAACTGTCCTTATGACGTCACTGTGTTCGTCTGAACCGTGATGTCAAATGTTTAACCCTCTTGACATCCTTAACAACAATATTGACAGGTTACAAGGCAATGACATGGTTATTATAACTTCTATCACACTTTAAAGGTTTCAATGTAAAGCTCCCTTGAATAAGGTTAATGCCATCTCATTGTAGATAAGCGATGCAGATAGCTTTTGAAACTAGTAAAGATAACTTAGGTCAGGAGGTTTAGAAATTAACCCATTTAGTGAAGAGATGTAGAAATTAACACATCTAGTGAGGAGCTGTGGCAATTAACGCATTTAGTGATGAGCTGTAGAAATTAATACATTTAGTGAGGAGCTGTAGAAATTAACACATTTAGTGCGGAGCTGTAATAATAACACATTTAGTGAGGAGCTGTAGAAATTAACACATTTAGTGAGGAACTGTAGCAATTAACACATTTAGTGCGGAGCTGTAATAATAACACATTTAGTGAGGAGCTGTAGAAATTAACACATTTAGCGAGGAGCTGTAGAAATTAACGCATTTAGTGCAGAGCTGTAAAAATAACACATTTAGTGAGGAGCTGTAGAAATTAACACATTTAGTGAGGAGCAGGGAAAGAGGCTGACCACGTCCACGTGGACGCAGGGAATAACAGAGTCCATGGGAATATCGATACATGAAGCCCATAAGCAGGCACTCTCCCGCTGTTTATACTTCACCTCGACACCGCAAGGTACAAGAGGAACAAGATGAGATGAGAGAGATGAGATGAGTCCCCGGGATGGTTAACCCGGTCAACAAATGCCCGCAGAAGTCGGATGTGTCGGCCTAACGGCGCAAGAACGCAGCTTTGCTGTAAACAGGAACAACGTAATCACATCCGAAAAAAAAAAAAAAAACTCAGGATGAACGAAGACGAAGAAGAAGATGAGTGAGGTGCTGTAGAAATTAACATATTTAGTGAGGAACTGTAGAGGGTAATGAATGACGTTAACTTGGCGAGGAACTGTAGAAATTAACACATTTAGTAAGGATCTGTAGAGATTAATAACGTTAACTTGGTGAGGAACTGTAGAAGCGAGCAGCAACGGCTGTAACGGTGAATTATTACAACCTAAATATAGGGTTGGTCTCCCTGGCGTTAAGGCGTTAAACGACTTTCTCCGTAATCCCGTTTATCCACGTAGGGTAACGCAGCGCGCGAGAATTGGTAGTGGTTTCTCAATGCGTTGGTGACTTACGGGTTAAGTGAGCCGGCCGCTCAGAAAGCAATGACAAACTATTGAGTGTAATCTTGCCAAGAAATCAACGACAGTGGTAAAATACTGGTGTTGACAGAGATGCCCTGTAAAGATATGCGAAAAAAATTAATAATATATAGGCTTTGCCAGACCTCCAGCAAAAGGAGGACATGTCCTTTTTAGCCTAATATTCTTCCTCCGGCAGGCAAAGCAAAAAACCTTTAAAATGTTAGGATATTCTTATACTTTGTGGGTTTAAAAAATATTTTATGAGTAATTAATAAAGATTATAAGGTAATAATTGTACAATCGGCTGTTTAAATAATGTTTTTTTCTTTCTTTTTTAGCATTTTGAAAAGAAAAAAAAAGTCCTCCAATGCATTTATATTTATTTTTAACATGATTATTTCTTGGTCGATTCACTAAGAGTAAGATACACTTATTGGCACTTATTGTAATAAACTTGTATTGATTGTGGGTTTAATCTGGAATTATTCAAATGAAACATTCAATATGTCCTCCTTTGTGTCTTATTATGTCCTCCTTTAGTGCCAGCGTATCTAGCCAACCCTATCTAAATAAGACTATACAGGTTTACAATGATAACTTTGCTTTGAAAGAAACGGGTAAGGTTAACAACCATAATATGGCTTGGAGATGAAGTTAACAAGGATAACTTGTGGAGATAAAGTTAACAATAACTGTCAGTTGAACTGTAGAGGTTAAAAGCTGAGACTTGGCCAGGATCTGTAGAGATAAACGAAACAATAGCAAATTGGCGAGGAAATGAAGATGCTGACGATTCCTTGGCGAGTCTAACAGACATAATTTGGCAAACGACTGTACAGACTAGCAACAATATTCCCCCAAAATGCCTTCACAGCAACCCGATAGAATTCCTTTACTGTACTGTATTTCAAAGGTCGTGAAAATTCCAGTCTCTATCACTTCATATAGCTATTTTGCAGGTTAACCACCCCAGACATACAGCCAAGATAAATTAACTTAAGCAGGTTACTGACCTTCGTGAAGACGCCCACAGACGCATATTTATTAACATACAGCTGTGCTTTTGTGTAGAATAAACTTAACAAACAATGCAAGTATGATGACATTTCTTCTTCTCCTCCTCCCCCTTCTTCTTCTCCCTCTGCTTCTTCGTCGCGGTCTTCTTCTTCCTCTTCTTCTTCTTCTTCTTCTTCTTCTTCTTCTTCTTCTTCTTCTTCTTCTTCTTCTTCTTGTCTTCCTCTTCTTCTCCTTAAGCCGCTACTCCTTATCGTCCGCCTTCTCTTCTCCTTCTTGTCACTGCTTCTTAACCTCCCCCTCCTCTTCTTCTTCTTCTTCTTCTTGTCTTCTTCTTCTCCTTAAGCCGCTACTCCTTATCATCCGCCTTCTCTTCTCCTTCTTGTCGCTGCTTCTTAACCTCCTCCTCTTCTTCTTCTTCTTCTTCTTCTTCTTATCTTTTCTTCTGTTTCTTCCTCTTCTTATCTCCTCCTCCTCTTCTCCTTCCTGCTGCTGCTCCATATCCTCCTCCTCCTCCTCTTCTTCTTCTTCTTTCCTTAAGCCGCTACTCCTTATCGCCCGTCTTCTCTTCTCCTTCTTGTCGCTGCTCCTTAACCTCTTCTTCTTCTTCTTACTATCTTTTCTTCTGCTTCTTCCTCTTCTTACCTCCTTCTCCTCCTCTCCTTCCTGCTGCGGCCCCATACCTTCTTCTTCTTCCTCTGCTGCTGCTGCTGCCACTCTTCCTCCTCCTCCTCTTGTACTTCTTTTCCTCAAGTATCCACCCTGCCTCGCCCATTCAGTACAGCCACATGAATGACACTCGATCCTCACTCTTTAAATAAATATGAGTGTACCCTGTTCAACTTCTAGATAGGCATATCTGGGGCGGCTAGCCAGTTGTTGCTTTCTTGTGTACTGCTGTCTCCGGTGATAGTTGTGCTGATTGAGTGGTGATAGTTGTGATGATTGAGTGGTGATAGTTGTGATGATTGGGTGGTGACTAGTTGTCCTGACTGGGTGGTGATAGTTGTGCTGATTGGGTGGTGATAGTTGTGCTGATTGGGTGGTGACAATTGTGCTGATTGGGTGGTGACAGTTGTGCTGACTGGGTGGTGATCTTGGAAAGAACAAGCCCAGAGAAACACCCGCAGCCTTGCCGGTGATCAAGTTGATCTCTTGAAGTTATTCTCTTGTTGTTTTATTTTGCTAGATATCCCGCTAGCCATGAGAACTTCTACAAACGTAGAACCGGTTCCTGTCGCTGGAGTATCGGTAGTAATAGGAACATAGGATCCCTTTAGAAGGTAGTAATAGGAACATAGGATTCCTTTAGAAGGTAGTAATAGAAACATAGGATTCCTTTAGAAGGTAGTAATAGGAACATAGGATCCCTTTAGAAGGTAGTAATAGGAACATAGGATCCCTTTAGAAGGTAGTAATAGGAACATAGGATCCCTTTAGAAGGTAGTAATAGGAACATAGGATCCCTTTAGAAGGCAGTAATAGGAACATAGGATCCCTTTAGAAGGCAGTAATAGGAACATAGGATCCCTTTAGAAGGCAGTAATAGGAACATAGGATCCCTTTAGAAGGTAGTAATAGGAACATAGGATCCCTTTAGAAGGTAGTAATAGACAAATAGAATCCCTTTAAAAGGTAGTAATAGAAACCAAGGATCCCTTTAAAAGGTAGTAAAAGAAACAAAGGATCCCTATAAAAGGTAGTAGCAGAAACAAAGGATCCCTTTTCAAGGTAGTAATAGAAACAAAGGATCCCTTTTCAAGGTAGTAATAGAAACAAAGGATCCCTTTAAAAGGATCCTTGAATCGCTTTGGGTATATGGTGCCAGTACCATAATTTAACAGATTCAGTACCAAACAAAAAGTTGGTTTAGACCAAACGAAAAGTTGGTTTAGACCAAACAAAAATGGATGGCGTAAAATAGTAAGTAGGGGTGTGATGCAGTTATGACTTAAAAGTTGTTTATATGGTAGAAGATGTGGTGTTGTATTATATATCAAGCGTCGAGCGAAGCCATCCTTGAGTGAATTTTCAGCAGCGTGTGTGGTTCTCAATCAAAAGTCTGTGTTTACGTTTTTTCAACATGGCGGAACAACGTGAGTTTTCCGAACGATCAGCAGTCAACATACCGAAGCGGCGTGGTAGCCGCGCAGGGAAAAAGAAGCCAGGTAAGCGCGGTGGCTTGAGGCGTTTTAGACTCAAGTGTCACCGTCTAGGACTCAGGAACATCCGTATTCTATATTGGAACTGTGCCAGTGTAAAACAACGGGGCTCTATTTTAGAAACCCTAGTTTACAGGAACGACATTGTAGCACTCCAGGAGACGAGACTGGGCGATCAGCTACTCCGAAATTGCCGGCTTCAAATGTTTCTATAACAGACGACATCTGGGAACGGCGATTCTCGTTCGCGACAGCATGGTGGCGTCAGAGCTAGACATGTCCAGTTGGGACAGTGACGATATACAAATACAGGCGTTGAGAGTTCATTCCAGTATACCATTCGTGTTGGTTAATGTTTATGCCCGCAATGCGAGTGTGGACGCCCAGAAGTGGCAGTGCTTAAGTGGCATATTAGGCCACGAGAGAAATGTTATTTTCTGTGGTGACTTCAACGCTAAAGGCAGATCATGGGGAAACACTTCCTCCAATACACAAGGGGAGGAGCTCGAGACTGCACTGGAAACCATCGACCTGGTTTGTATCAACAGTGGCTGTGTCACCAGGACAGCAAGCCGTCCAGGCGATGAGGACAGTGCTATTGATCTGGCGCTAGTTTCACCTTCACTCACTACAGTGTGTAGATGGGGTGTCCTAGGACACCATGGCAGCGACCACCACCCATGCAGCATATTGGTGGAGAAAGGCAGAACCAGGCAGCACAAGCTAAAGGTAAAGACGTTCCAGTATGACAGTACAGGGCAAGATGTGGTGAGTAAAATAAGACGTGACAAGCGCAGAACGTTTCAGGGCAGGAAGAAAAGGAAAAAAAGCTGGGAGCAGCCACCGTGGTGGAGTTTCGAGGTGGAGAAGGCTTGGGTGGATAAGCGTAGTGCTGTAAGGAGATGGCAAAATGCCAAGAAGAACAGAGCTGGTCATCCTAGTCCCTGCTTGCACTTAGAAAGAGAGATGCACACAAAAGTAAGCTATTTCAAAAAACTGGTCACGGTGGTTAAAAGCGAAAAATGGGCAGAGGTGTGTCAAAGAGTAAGCACAGACAAGTCACTGAAATTGTTCTGGCGACTACATAAAAGCATGAGTGGTGTAGTCAAGAATAAGAGCATTTCTGACTTCCAAGGTGCTGACCTCATCTGGCAGAGGACTGACGAGGACAAGGGCAAAGCCCTCTTTGAACGCTACCTTGAGCAGAGCAACCAGACAGACATGGGAGGCCGGAATCTGGCCAAGGAGGTCACCTCAGACAGATGCAAGGCCCAGAACACTTCGGATGAAGACACAGTGACAGTGAAAGAAATCAAGGCTGTGCTTCGACGATCAAAAAACAGTGCTCCAGGTCCTGATGGCATAAGATACGACGACATAAATAGGTGTACCGACAATGAGCTAGAGAAACTAGCAGACATGTACAACAACAGTATAGGGAGTGCTAGCATCAAGGAGGAATGGTTACACAGCTATCTGATTCCCTTGCCGAAGCCTGACAAAGACCACAAGAAAATTCAGGGATATCGAATTATAACCATGCAGAATACAATAGGCAAGCTGCTGGAGAAGGTAATTGCCAGGAAAATATCAAGCCAACTAGAGAGGCAAGGTGTTTTCCCACCTACCCTGGGTGGGTACCGTCCAAAAAGAGAAACCTGGACCAATGCAGCAGTCTTTGCCCACGATGTCTATGAAGGTTTCCACTCAGGCACTGAAACCGTTGCTGCAGCGATTGATCTTGAGGACGCATACAACAGAGTACCACTGGATTTTTTAATGTTTCAGCTTCTTGAACTAAACGTAAGTCCATTCCTCCTTAGTTGGATCGCTGCAGCTCTCTTCCAACGGAAAGTAGTTTTTAGATGTGGCAGTTGGACTTCGGAACCAACAACAATATATCCTGGCCTACCACAGGGATCACCATTATCTCCGGTACTGTTCAACGCCTACACAGTGAGAATCACCAGTGAGCAGATCACTGGACCTGGCAGGACATTGTCATATGCCGATGATGTTTTAGTGTATCGTCAGGGTAAGGATAGAGAGGAGGTTGCTGTGGAACTACAAACCGAACTCAATCGCATAAGTACTTGGTGTGATGAAGCTGGGGCAATGGTCAACCCAACAAAGGCAACAGTGACTTGGTTCTCGTTGAATAATCATATTGTCAACAATCCAACACCAACTGTAATGCTGTGTTCAGAGACGGTGGAAAGAACGCAGGCAATGAATTACCTGGGGATACGGTTTGATCGAAGCCTTGCTTACAATGTGCACATAGACCAGGTGATAACAAAGGCCAAGCGGGGTTTGGCAGCGATGCGGGTGATGGCGGCAGCAAACTGTGAGCAGCGCCATCTATGTCTTCTGTACGAGGGGCTGGTCATGTCTGTTTTGGAGTATGCAATGGCAATCCTGACTGTCAGCCATAAGCAGATAGAAAGGATGGAAAGGATACAGAATGAAGCTATGCGCATTATTCTTGGATGTACAAGAGATACAGCATGCAGGGCGATGCGCTACCTTCTTGATTTTCCAACCATTGAAGAGAGAATGCAAGTTTGCAGGGCACGTGCCTACCTCAGAATTAACGCAAACACACAGCATCCACTGCATAGTGAAATTAGGAAGGTGAAGGGCAGCAGGTTAAAAAGAGGACGGTCGTGGATGGGTCAAGCCGAGGACATTCTTCAACAGGTGTGTTCACTTGAGGACTTAGAACCTGGCGAGGAGTGGGTGCAAGTGCCAACAGACTTCTGCACATCCTTTTCAGTTTGCATCCAACTAGATAGAAAATGCAGACAAGAAAATCCGGCTGCTGTTGAGGCTGAAGTACAAGCGTTGATTTTCGAGAATTCGCTAGACAGTGACGCGGTCATCTACACAGATGGGTCGGTCGTCCGACATGTGAGAAGCTCATGGGCCTTTACAGCTCGGGCCGGAGGGAGAATTGTGAAGGAGGACTCTGGTGCTTTCACTGAAACCACAAGTAGCCTGACCATGGAAGTCATGGCAGTAAGTAAAGCAATAACATGGCTCGAGACACAGACATTCACTAGGGCTTGTTTCCTTAGCGACTCAATGAACATGATCAAGAGGATAGAGGAGGGGTCGATCCGAAGAGAATGGTTGCTGCCTCTGAAGCGGTCTCGGCTGGCAAAGATTAGTTTCATCTTCGTGCCAGGGCATGCGGGAGTACAAGGAAATGAGCGGGCTGACAAGCTCGCAGGTGAGGCTACTGTTGAGGGCGGACGCGCCATGGACCAGGCTGACATTCTGAATGCTCTACGAGAAGTGAGACTTTTGCAAGAACCAAGTGATGACTGTGAATCTACAACAATGGCCAGACTGCGAGAGCAGCAAATTAAAAGAGGGGTGGCCAAACAAGAACACTACGCAGGAAGCCAAAGAAGATTGATAAACCAACACAGAACTGGCGTCGTTAGCCGCTACACGCTGCGGGATTTGCTGAGGAGGGGATCCGAGCACTTATGGACTGAATGGTCCGATGTGCAACGAGGATGATCTGTCGACTAACTAACTAACTAACTAACTATATATCAAATTAAAGGGGGTTGCTTATGGAAAACTACTTATATAAGCCCACGACATATATGTGAAGTCGTTTAAGACGAATAATTATCCCCCCTTCGCCGCGTATTAATACAGAAACATTTACCAATATATATATATAAATTCTTGCACAACAAAAGTAGATTTGAAGGAAACGAACCGCAAAAGTTAAACAGGATGTCAAAAAATAGGACATTTCTTTGCAGCAGCGACAGAAGAAGCTGCAGGAAATCAAAAAGGAATGCTGGTATTTAACGAAAGTCACCCCGACCACAGAACTCACCGCGGTCACAGAAATTAGTTATATGTTACAGAGAAGCCCTAATGGCAAGCCGAGAGCGCCAAAGACGTCAGAAGTTAACTTTTGCAAACACCTGTGACCTGATTTTCCCGCCACAAGTCAACGACCTGCGACCGGTCATTGCGTACAACATCGTTCTGGTTTGCCGATAGAAACTGGGTTGGCGCGTGATTTAATCCAGGCACTGGAACGAGCCTACGTGTAGTCTGTCACACGGAAACACAAGACCCCAGGGAGGCTGTCATTACAGCAAGGGGTGTAAATTCAATGGTAGTGATTCGCACTTAGTATACAACACTCACCCGTAGATACAAGACGTTGAAGGGTTAAACTTCCCGTGCGTTGATGGCGAGGTAGGACAGTTCAATCCCTACACAGGCATTAAATTAGACTTTAAATGTTTACTTCTCTATCAGAAAACAATTGAAAACTACTGTACGTATAATTGAGTTAACAATTCAGTTACGTGTCCTTTGCAAGTGATGTCATCTGATCTATTTTTTTCCCCCGCGTTTCCATCCTGTTTCAGGATATTGCGGTCAACATCAGCATCTTTCAGCTGTATGTTGATTCCTAGGAAGCGGTTCCAGTCGCACAGTGACTTATGAACGGACTGAAATCGGAACACAGACGAATCAAATGGCACCTGTACGCTCTGGTTAGCTAAACTTTACACTGACACCTGTACGTTCTAGGTAGCGAAACTTCACAATGACACCTGTACGTTCTAGGTAGCGAAACTTCACAATGACACCTGTACGTTCTAGGTAGCGAAACTTCACAATGACACCTGTACGTTCTGGTTAGCTAAACTTCACAACGACACCTGTACGTTCTGGTTAGCTAAACTCCACAACGACACCTGTACGTTTTGGTTATAGTATGTTCCGATTTGAATGCCTTCATTCACGATCAATTATTTTGAAAACTGCCTGTTGCATCGTTATGAAATTTTTCCAGCCGTCTTATATTTACCCCCACCCAAGGAAGATGTCTTTGATAGGTCCAAAAACAACTTAAATCATTGAAAGCGGCGAAATTCCTTTGATGTTTTGCTGAACAACTGGTGATTTCTCGCTAAAAAAAAGTTATGTTTACGGTAATGGGGACCTGCAAATTCAGATGACACACAAAGGCGTATCCGGATTCGTATGGGAGTGGGTGCAATGAAAGAAGTAGCTTATAATCGACAGGGTCGGCTGCATTGCACCGGGTTTTTATCCCATATGGCTCAGTTTCTTTCCGCAGCGCGGAAAGCGTCGCACAAAGCACGAACTCTGTAGCTCCAGCGACGACCCTCAGGAGTCTCCGAAAAAAAAAATGCACTCTTGAAATGAAGGACGCGGCCCGGAATCGAACATACAACCTTCGGAGCCCGAGTCAGACGGCTTGACAACTTCACCACGGAGAATCCCGAGAGGGGTGCAATGTGTAATATTAGTAAAGACAGAGAATTTACAGAGGCACGGGGTAAATAATTTGTAAATTAACAGGAAAGTAGAAGGACTATATTTCTTACCTTATTTTTCATTTCCTTCTTGTTTCTTCAGCTGATGCTGTAATGTTTAGGGCCTGCAATTCGTCTGAATAGTTAGTTAGTTAGTCGACAGATCATCCTCGTTGCACATCGGACCATTCAGTCCATAAGTGCTCGGATCCCCTCCTCAGCAAATCCCGCAGCGTGTAGCGGCTAACGACGCCAGTTCTGTGTTGGTTTATAAATCTTCTTTGGCTTCCTGCGTAGTGTTCTTGTTTGGCCACCCCTCTTTTAACATGCTGCTCTCGCAGTCTGGCCATTGTTGTAGATTCACAGTCATCACTTGGTTCTTGCAAAAGTCTCACTTCTCGTAGAGCATTCAGAATGTCAGCCTGGCCCATGGCGCGTCTGCCCTCCACAGTAGCCTCACCTGCGAGCTTGTCAGCCCGCTCATTTCCTTGTACTCCCGCATGCCCTGGCACGAAGATGAAACTAATCTTTGCCAGCCGAGACCGCTTCAGAGGCAGCAACCATTCTCTTCGGATCGACCCCTCCTCTATCCTCTTGATCATGTTCATTGAGTCGCTAAGGAAACAAGCCCTAGTGAATGTCTGTGTCTCGAGCCATGTTATTGCTTTACTTACTGCCATGACTTCCATGGTCAGGCTACTTGTGGTTTCAGTGAAAGCACCAGAGTCCTCCTTCACAATTCTCCCTCCGGCCCGAGCTGTAAAGGCCCATGAGCTTCTCACATGTCGGACGACCGACCCATCTGTGTAGATGACCGCGTCACCGTCTAGCGAATTCTCGAAAATCAACGCTTGTACTTCAGCCTCAACAGCAGCCGGATTTTCTTGTCTGCATTTTCTATCTAGTTGGATGCAAACTGAAAAGGATGTGCAGAAGTCTGTTGGCACTTGCACCCACTCCTCGCCAGGTTCTAAGTCCTCAAGTGAACACACCTGTTGAAGAATGTCTTCGGCTTGACCCATCCACGACCGTCCTCTTTTTAACCTGCTGCCCTTCACCTTCCTAATTTCACTATGCAGTGGATGCTGTGTGTTTGCGTTAATTCTGAGGTAGTCGCGTGCCCTGCAAACTTGCATTCTCTCTTCAATGGTTGGAAAATCAAGAAGGTAGCGCATCGCCCTGCATGCTGTATCTCTTGTACATCCAAGAATAATGCGCATAGCTTCATTCTGTATCCTTTCCATCCTTTCTATCTGCTTATGGCTGACAGTCAGGATTGCCATTGCATACTCCAAAACAGACATGACCAGCCCCTCGTACAGAAGACATAGATGGCGCTGCTCACAGTTTGCTGCCGCCATCACCCGCATCGCTGCCAAACCCCGCTTGGCCTTTGTTATCACCTGGTCTATGTGCACATTATAAGCAAGGCTTCGATCAAACCGTATCCCCAGGTAATTCATTGCCTGCGTTCTTTCCACCGTCTCTGAACACAGCATTACAGTTGGTGTTGGATTGTTGACAATATGATTATTCAACGAGAACCAAGTCACTGTTGCCTTTGTTGGGTTGACCATTGCCCCAGCTTCATCACACCAAGTACTTATGCGATTGAGTTCGGTTTGTAGTTCCACAGCAACCTCCTCTCTATCCTTACCCTGACGATACACTAAAACATCATCGGCATATGACAATGTCCTGCCAGGTCCAGTGATCTGCTCACTGGTGATTCTCACTGTGTAGGCGTTGAACAGTACCGGAGATAATGGTGATCCCTGTGGTAGGCCAGGATATATTGTTGTTGGTTCCGAAGTCCAACTGCCACATCTAAAAACTACTTTCCGTTGGAAGAGGGCTGCAGCGATCCAACTAAGAGGAATGGACTTACGTGTAGTTCAAGAAGCTGAAACATTAAAAAATCCAGTGGTACTCTGTTGTATGCCTCCTCAAGATCAATCGCTGCAGCAACGGTTTCAGTGCCTGAGTGGAAACCTTCATAGACATCATGGGCAAAGACTGCTGCATTGGTCCAGGTTTCTCTTTTTGGACGGTACCCCACCCAGGGTAGGTGGGAAAAACACCTTGCCTCTCTAGTTGGCTTGATATTTCCTGGCAATTACCTTCTCCAGCAGCTTGCCTATTGTATTCTGCATGGTTATAATTCGATATCCCTGAATTTTGTGTGGTCTTTGTCAGGCTTCGGCAAGGGAATCAGATAACTGTGTAACCATTCCTCCTTGATGCTAGCACTCCCTATACTGTTGTTTGTACATGTCTGCTAGTTTCTCTAGCTCATTGTCGGTACACCTATTTATGTCGTCGTATCTTATGCCATCAGGACCTGGAGCACTGTTTTTTGATAGTCGAAGCACAAGCCTTGATTTCTTTCACTGTCACTGTGTCTTCATCCGAAGTGTTCTGGGCCTTGCATCTGTCTGAGGTGACCTCCTTGGCCAGATTCCGGCCTCCCATGTCTGTCTGGTTGCTCTGCTCAAGGTAGCGTTCAAAGAGGGCTTTGCCCTTGTCCTCGTCAGTCCTCTGCCAGATGAGGTCAGCACCTTGGAAGTCAGAAATGCTCGTCTGAATAGTTGGAGCAACATATCCCAGTAAGTGTGTACGTAGATTAAGGTCTGCGATCTGCTCAGACCTTAATCTGTGTCGGACGATTCCCGTAGGT